>APFE030082488.1:0-92139 GCA_000404065.3 Pinus taeda | reverse complement strand
AAATAAATAAAAATAAAAAATTTTCAAAAATATAAAAATTTTGTGGATTCAGTTGTTTTTCAATTATTATCTTCCATGCTGAGATCTGAGCTTTCAAGTCGAGACGCGAAATTGATATCCGATTCTTGTGGTGATTTTGAGCAATTTATCTTTTCGAAGTCTTCAGTTGCTGGACGTCGTTTTGGTCATTGTGATTTTACTGGATATCTTGCATTGTTCAAAGTTATTTAATGATAAATGATCGTTGTGTACTGTTAAGTAATCATCAAGGCACTGGTCTGCTAACTAATCAAATCATTTTTAGTGCTTATCTTAAATCGTGTCTCGTGTCTCCCAACCAACTGGTCGACAGTTGGTCTTCATCATCTCACAGGCTCTACCCCCCTTAGCCGCGGGAGACAGGCTTAAACGGAGGGATCGGGGATCAGAGTGACAGCCCCCGGTCTGAGCGTTGTCGTGTCAATTTGCGCGACAACAGCCACCATATGAATTTGTCATATAATCAATTTGTCCAAGCATTAATATTCACCCAACAATTTCAGTAAAATTTTGCGGTAAATTTGTCGAGCTCTTCTTAAAAAATTCTTATTTTGTTGCAAGAACTGAGTTTTCAACTTCTCCAAAGAAACCCTAAACAATAGTGTCTACAACTAGAAACTGAAAAACCCGCAGGCTGAGTCAAGACCAAGGCTCTGATACCACTGTAATGTCCCGAATGAAAAAAAGTTGGAACAAACACTCTACATACAATTACCATTCACTTAACAGAAGATCCGATGTAAAATTTAACATCATAGAACATGCAAATAAAGATAATGAACATAAGGAGATCTCAACTTTATTATATTAACCAAAAATATGAGTACATAACAATATGAAATCGCTGGAAATCGCTGAGAAACTCGAACAAACACTGCAAACTAGATCTGGCCTGAAAATGGTCTGCTATAGCACTAGACCTAGCCTCTCAAAATGAAACTGCAACCAATAAGAACTCTTGTGAATTCTCAGTGAATTCACCAAGGGGAGATGGGTGCTCGCCCAATCTCTCTAAATCGCCCGAGGGTTTCCGTCCTTGGGCTACTGCTGAAGTAGAGAACCAAGTTCTCAAACCTCTCCACAAAAGAAATCAACAATCCAAAATGTCTCCAAATGACCTCCTCCTACTCTTTTATAAATCTGATGGATATATCTCCAAGCCTCTAGAAGCATTTTATTTTATTATTTTATTATTATTCTAGAAGCTCCTCCATTGACTTTATCTTAAGTGACCTTTTAATTTTATTTTATTTCACTTAAGTCACTTTTGGCCCATTTTCTCCAATTAATTATTTTTCCTTAATTAAATGACTAATTAAAGTCATTTTTAACTAAGGAAAATGGTAAATCATCCACCATACTCTCTTCAGCTGCTGGAAATCACTTCTCAGCATCCCATCTTGTAGATCTTCTCGTTCTAGTTCCAACAAGCTATTACACTGAGGTGTTCCATCAATTAATCTCCCCGGAATGCCACCTCGAGCATAATTAATTAAGTTATGCCTAATAATAACCCCATTTTTACGGGAATTATCATAAAGTAACAAAACCAAAAACAAGATGTGTGGAATTGCTCATGATGATGAATATGCCAAGTGAATGGCATCAGACCCCATAAAAACTCCTCAAAATTCCATCAGGACCTCTGATGACATAAACCTGCTCCACTGACCTAGCCATACCCTGCCTTGGAAATCCACCCTGGCTATACTATGGGGAAAAATAAAAACAGGGACATTACAATGATAGCAGTATGCAACTTATGTTTTAGAGCTCATTTAAATCTAATATGGGATGATAGATGCAAACAAAGCAATCTACCACCAAAAAACCACTTTGCCAAGACCAATTCAAGAATGAATTAAGCTCTATTGCAATGTTTATAACCACTGTTATGATTTCATACTTTAGCAAGCTTGTGATAGCCAATCAATTCATAAAAGAAGTCCAGTTATGAGTGCCTAACTTATGCAATAAATTTGTCAATGCTTTAGGCAACTTATGATTGGTTATTATAGCACTTAAATCAAGATTCTTGCCACTGTTAGGAATAGATCAGAATGTTGTAGCAAAAAATGGTGAGGGAAATAGAGTCTAGAGACAAAACCCTTGAGGCCCAAGGCCTAGAAGTAGCCTGCCCAACTTGTGCAATGGCTTGGATACCTACAATCACCCAAATTTGTACCAAATACTTCTACAAAACACACCAATGTTCAGTCCCAAAAAATCAAATGCTAATTTACATAGGCAAATGAGGGAAAGAGAAGGCAAGAGGCAAGGAAAGAGGCCTTATAAGCTTGCGATAAGGCAAGGAAGCCCAAATTAGGGTTGTGTCTAGAGGTTTAGGGGCTGCCAAGTCCACGACAAGCCTAAAGAAGGATGCCAAGGCTTGTGGAAGGGGCCACAAGGGCAGGTTGAGGCCTCAAAAGGCCTATGTCTATGCTACAAGGGAGGCTGAGGCCTTAGAGGCTCACGGTCAAGCCTACAAATGCCAGAAAACAACCATGGAAAGTAGAGAAAGGCTGACAACTTAGGGAAAGAGGGCTAGACGGATAGGTTTAAGGGCCCCACTAGGCCAAGAGGCCTCAAAAAATTTTAAACCCCTCGGAACAATTAATCTTCGCTTTAGATTTTCAATATTAGCCCAAAT
Source organism: Pinus taeda (assembly GCA_000404065.3). Lineage (NCBI taxonomy): Eukaryota > Viridiplantae > Streptophyta > Pinopsida > Pinales > Pinaceae > Pinus > Pinus taeda. The sequence continues at coordinate 89,450 of APFE030082488.1, read as the reverse complement.
CACTGCAAAATCCTCAATCGCTGGTCGTACAAAATTTTAGAGACTAGATCTTACCCTCAAGAGCCTAGATCTGGCTCTAATCCAACAAATTTTCTTGAATATCACCTACACAAATAAATTTACTAGTGCGCAAAACCCTAATATATACAAAAAAAATCAACATCCTAAAACCCCAACTACAAAACAATAATTTGCAAACTACACGAAAGTACAATGCTTGAAAGATTTTGAGGAATAATTTTACAAATAAAATATGATAATGGTTAGACGTATTTCGAAAAATAAATGTTTAACAACAGCATTAGCGAAGTAGGAATATTATATAAAATATTCAAAATCCAAACAAGGTCAGTTTGTGCCCATAGTCTGTGAACTTGGATCCTGAGGGTCGGAGAACTTGCAATCTCTATATACTTTCTCAAGAAAAATCTTTAGAACATACAATAAATCGCATCACCTAAGATAAGCCCAAAACTTACCAATAGAATGTTCCTATCATCTATAAATGAAATAACAATTCAGCTAATATTAAAGCACAATATAGCGATGCACATACCCACCACATACCACATATCAATGAGACAAAGACACCTTGAACTGTACCCCAAAGTCTTTAATTATGATATTCAAACATTCCCACCAGAACAATGGTTTCACACCAGCATTTACAAAATTACATCAGAGCTGAGATCATCATAAGATGAAAATAGAAGCAAAAAACCTTCTATTTATAGAGAAATTCTTCCAAGTGGAAAATAACGGCTAGTTGGCTTGATCCTCCTCAAAATAATCTCGACTATTGATAAATCCTTGACCAATTTTTAATCTTTGTCGTCGAAAATATTTATTTTCGAAGAATTTTCCAATTTCTCATTAAAACTATTTTTTATTAACTCACAAATAATTATTTTGAGCTAATTTCCTCAAAAATTTGACTTTGACTTAACCACCAAGTTCCAAGGGTCCAAATTTTCTTAAAATTTTCAATATTTCCTTGGTGGGGGACCTCAAAAATTTGACTTTGACTTAACCACCAAGTTCCAAGGGTCCAAATTTTCTTAAAATTTTCAATATTTCCCTGGTGGGGGACCTCCAAAAATTAACTTCTTTTAGACCCACAAATTTTTCCACTCGAAGAATTTAATTCCTCTGACATTTTAATTTTTTACTCTAATTAACTAATTTGATGGCTTAGGATTTAATTTTATTTTTGCCAGAAAAATTAATTAATTGACACTTGAAGGGATTAATTATTTTTTCAACTCTCAAATATTTTAGCCATGGTGACTAAATATGAAGGACCATGCACTAAAATAACTTTTCCATAAGATTTTACAAATTCAACCCTCAAAGGGAGATACCCATTCGTTATAGACTGTCAAAATATTTACCCAATTCTGCGACACAATATCATCTAGTAGACCAAGTGATCTGTAATAAAATCATTTAGCTAGTTAGCTTAAATTATTCCCAAATCACTTTTACAATAGACTCGACTAAAATACTAGGACTCACCTAAGACTTTAACGATAAATTCCACCCTAGCTTTGGGGTGAGGCTGGGGGAAAAAACTCTGCCGATCATCCATGTTTAGAAACACAAATAATTACTGAGATGAAAACCTCCTAAAATGAAATTCGTCACCGAAGCAATAGGCTTACATGGGTTGTTACATAAATACAATCTTACTAGCATCATTTACATTAGAAATTTGCAAAATGGGTTCACAATTACATGAGTATTGTTGGCTGATGATTCTGAACTTTGAAAAAATTCCTTCAAGCTTTTGGATCCTGCTTCCTTGGATTGTCGAAAAAATGGGTGCAATAGGGATCGTGCATTCCAACCAATAATACAATCCATCTTTGACCTCCCCAACTTGCAGATCTCCTAGCCAAACTTTATAATGATACTTTAGGTTCATAAAATACCCAACTACAAGTATAGGCCGAAAGAGCTGATTGTTCCATATGTTATCAATGATCTCCCATATACTCCCATATTTAGCTAACTTATTCTCGTAAGTTGCCTGTATTTGCTCCTTTGTCTGATCCATAGCCTCATAAATGTAGCCTATTACCCACAATTTTGTGGGTGATATCCCTAAGAGAATTTTTTCTCTCCAAGATGGTCCTCAGCTAATAGCCTCTTGCAGCCACCAACTAGCTCATTGTGCCATTTCTCCGCCACCTAAGCCAGCCATGTGGTCCCTAACCCATCTTCCATGACCGTGTGTTTGAAGGTGGGACTCCCAAACCTAAATGTATGCCTTGTCATTTGGTAATTAAGTATTGTCGTTTGTTTACCATTGACACTTTTGGGCACGGATTAATGGGGGGATTCGGCTGAAAGAATGGTTATGTATGTGCTTTTGTCCCCTATACCCCTTTTTGGTTATTAACCTTGGATTCTAGTCCTGTGGGATATCTTTAACTAACCATTTGGCTCTAGGAATGGTATCTCATGGGACAACTCGATTTTGGTTGCGTGGTCCCACTCCTTTATCTGCTTACATCTCCCTCTTTCCATTCATTATTACCCGCTTCATCATTTCTCCCAACTGGGTCCACATAGGGCTAGTTTTCCCCTTCCCCTTGCCCACACCTTGGGTCAGCCCTGGAATGATGCCCAGAGGTTGATGCAGCGGAAAAGCAAAGCAAAAGCATAATAGACCACATTCAACAAGAAAACGTACCACAAAATGCAAAAGCTAGTCTGGGCAAACACATTAAGCATGTGGGCAAAAGCCAATACATGAGCTCTACCCCATCAACATGGCTATCACCCTAATTCCTACAAGCCCTAGATGAGCCTCTTTTATCATTTAGGAACCCATGATTGTCCCAACCCCTGGTGGGAAATGAACCGCCCTACCTTAAAGGGGGTATCCACTGCTATCTCTCACACAACATGCTCTTACCCCTTGAGCCTCGAGCAGTTAATTAAAGAAAAATCATAAAAAGGCAAAAGGCATTTAAATATGGGTGGAAAAATCCAGGTCATGGCACCTCATGTACCACGATTTCTCCCTCCTATACATTATATACCGAAGTGTGGGTTTCCCTTTTATTAGCTACCCTTGTACCCCAGCATGTGGCCCAAGGCTACCCCTTCTCATCCCCTACTCCATTCACCTCTTTATCACATACGACCACCTTTAAATGATGCACCTTGGACATATTATCCCCTTTAGAAGTAAAAATCACCTAATAGGATACTTGGTTAACCCCATTTGGAGTTTGGAGACATTAGCACATGTCAAAGTCCATTATCGAAAGGCAGGTCATTATGAAGTTCCCACCTGTGGTCCATGGTTTGTAAGCTCTTTTACTCGATTTCTTTGATGACTTGTTTTACTAAAACGCTAGGGATAGCATTGGATCTTATGCAAGATTGCAGGTGGTCTCCATCTTGGGTTTGGTCTCCCTATACGAGGTCTTAACCCTCCAAAGGGCTACATTGGCACGTGTAAGTTTGTGTTGAGAGCCATGGGTCTCCACAGTAGTAGACAGCACTCCATGGATCCCCAGAGATGTTTAGAGATTGGCTCAAGATCCATCTGTTAGACGAGAAAGATACACCTAGTTCACCTTTGCCCAGTCAGCCCCACAGATGTACCATGCACTTGGCAGTTGACCTAGAACTTGTAGGATGATATGGCATCACCCACACCATCATCGGAGCCCTTACAGATGGTCTACAGGCATCTTCGACTCATTTGGAGACCCATGAGGTTATTATTGTGCCCCCCCACCCACTGGGAGCACCACAGGTTTACTGTTTGGAGAACAAGGGGCCATCCCCTTGTCCATCACTTTTGAGGCTCCTATTCTTCATTATGACCCCTATGGACCTCATCAAGCCTCTTGGAGGGCCCTACGACATGTATTATTTATCATCTGACCTCTTAAGAGGCTTATTATTTCATTATGAGCTAGTTTGGTGGGCTTGTCACCAAAAGTTAGGTTATTAGCACATTTTTTTATTTTTGGGGCTTATGTAGGCCTAAAAGACTAATTCCAATTCTTAATTAGTGTATAAAGACAAGAGAGATGAGTTCATTTTCTGTTGATCACTTTGGATTGGATCTCTCTTCTCTTTAGAGAATTTCGTACTTTTTCTGGCATGAAGAATTGGAGCATGGATGAACTTTGATGTTTACATTAAAGTATTTTATCTTGGAGCTTCTTTATTGTCAAATTGTTGACGGTTGGATATGTTCTATTACATGTAAGTAAACACTTTAAATGTTATTTTTGTTTTACTTTTGTCATATGCGTTGAATGGGATTTTCGCTATAATAGGGCTAATTGTTGCATTGCATAATTGCAAATTTGTGGAATTATTGTTTCTATATAGCATCTCTCAATGTTTAGGCCATGTATGTGAATGAAATCTCCCAAGGATAATTCCACGGTGAATTTATCTTAATAAGCCATCTCTTTTGCCAAGCGAAATATAAAAGCTTTGAGGTCTCTTCCTCTTGCCCTAAAGGCTAAGTGAAGTAGTCATGAAGGCCTCCTCGACCGAAATACAAGTTCCTTTATCATTATTCTCCTAGACTCCATTCTCCCCAAGGGATTAAGGCACTGGTCCTCCAATAGGTGATCACTCAAAGAATACTTTTCTTCACCTTTCCCTCTCTCTTCTAGGTCTAGCCAAGTTGGGCCACCTAGGGCATCATTTTCTCGACAAAATAGCCCAAGAAAAAGTTCAATCTCTTAGCCTCCACTGCGTTGGTGTGTCCTCAAGGCCTCCAATTTTGAAGCCATTCCAACGATTGAGTTGTAAGATAACCCAAGCCCTAGCTCCGAGTTCAAACTTTGCCCTGGTGCTACCTAGGCTAGTGCCTCATAGGATTAATTTGACACCTTTAAGTAGAAATTTTTGCTTTGATCCTTTCCCCTTCCTTGTCTGGGTTAAGAACATCACTAGTTTCTAGATTCTCCCCCCTTAACCTAGGTTGGGTCCACTTGGTCCAGTGCGGTCCCATACTTTTGAAAAGTCAAATCTTCAAGAACAACTCGAGAAGTCAAGTCCAATAAGTATTTTAGGATTGGGAAACACTTTACAAAGCATATTCCTCTAACCTAACCCTCAAATCCTCACCTCCTTATCCTAGAAACCATTGTACCTTGCTTAACAAGCAAGTAAGCTCTATTCTTAACCCCCTTCTAGGAAAAGGACCATTAAGGTCACTTCATATCCATTGGTTGATTCATCCTTTACAAGTGACTTTCTATATACCGGGTATCGTCCCATCAGTGAAAATCCTTAAAGAGTAGGGAGTCGTAGATGAGGTGATAGCGGGCTAAGCCTCCATCGTTACCCTTTGATCTAGCAATTGTCGCTTTAGGAGTCCCTTTTATGCCCCCTACTAGTTTGAGTGGTAACAATGTTGCGTCTTTGCCAAGGAAGAAGGTCTACCTCCCTAGTGAATCATTGAGGAATTGATTCATTGACGACATCTATAAAGCATTCCTTTGGTGACTCCACTCATTGTCCAAAACCCTAGTTTACTTGAAGGCAACAACATTCCTCCTTTAACTAGGGTTGCTGCAAAAAGGGAAGAGTGAACTCCATCACTTGTTGGAATCGTCGTCTTCCCTGAATTTGAGAAAGTCAGTGATCCATCTCCAAAGATTCCATCTAGTTCTAACATTGACCCAAAACAAGATCAACCCAAGATGACCAAGAGTGAAAGACACTTGGTTAATGTCTTTGCCCCTTTGAAATTGAGTGATGATCCCAAAACACTACTTGAAAAATATAACCGATGGTTACCCAAGTTCAAAGGGGATGCTACTTGGACTGCCCATGGTTTTATTGAGGAATTCTATTGGGAAATGTCCCCTATAATGATCTTTGATGAAGATAGGCTCATGATGCTTTTTGCTCTATCACTTGAGGGACAAGCAAGAGACTAGTACCTTAGCCTCCCCCAACATGCATAGAAGACTCGGATGACTTTGAAGACCTATTCATGAAGAGGTGGTCATGCAATTCCCAAGGGACCTTTAACATGAAACGTTCTACCAAATATCCAAGGGAAGGGAGGATGTACGAGAATTCATTCAAAAATTTGATAGGGTAGTCAAAGATATACCTGATAATTTGAAGCCATCTGAAGCCAACATTCTTGATAAATTCATAAAAGCAATGGGTGGCCAGTTAACCTACGTGTTAAGGGATAAGAAACTTTCCACTTTGGCTGAAGCAAAAGCGATAGCAATAGCAATGGAAGTTGAAGAAAACATATGAATCTCAAAGTTAGATATAACTTACCACCCTAGAGCTAAAGCTGAGATCAAGAAGGAGAAATCCAAAGATCAACACGAAGAAACTCTTCTTGCCATCCTCAAGAGAACGGACAAGTTCAACGAAGAAGCCAACAGACATGAATGATTTATCATGAACAAAATCACCGCTTTGGAAAGGGCCCAAAAATCTAACTATATTCCAAAATGAAAACCTTTTCCCATGAAGCAAAGTGAAGAAGATAGGCCAACCTCTTCTCAATTCCCAAAGACTTTGGCTCCAACTAATGTTGTTGAGCCAGACCCATCATCTAAGAATGAGGAAAGTGAAGAGGAAGAGAGCGAGGATGAACAAGCTAATGAGCAGGCTAACCTTGTGGAATCTGACATCTTCAACATTTTGCTAGGAGGGTCATATACACATCCTCCTATTAGTGAGGTCACCCTTAGAGACGAAAAAGAAGAATCTATTCTTAACTCTGTAAGCAAGGGAAGGTTCTAAGGGGTCCAATATTCACGAAAGGAAAATAACAAAGACCCTACAACCTCTAAGGAACCATCTAAAGAAGACTTGCCTAAGCAAGCCCCTCCCAAAGAATCTCTCCCTTAAATTCCTCCCAAGAAGAATCCCCAACCAAAGCCAATCCATAAAATGATCCTTCGAGGAAGGAAAACATCAAGAAGAAAGAAAAAGGGAAAGAGGTTAAACTTGACATTGAGATAGGAGTTGTCGTAGGAAGAATGACCATACTTGTTCCTTTAATAGAGATTACTAAACTTCCAGAGCAACAACAACAAATCAAGGAGTCCCTGGGAATTCAGGAAGAAGAATTACCCGAAGAATTACAAAACATTCATATTCCTGACTGAAACCCTGGGTACGAACCATTCATGCTCACTTTGGCTATCAATCACCTCTTCCTACACAATTGTATGTTAGACTCAGGAGCTTCTGCAAATATCATGCCCTTAAAAGTTATGAAGCAATTGGGTCTTAGCATCACTCAACAGTACAAGAAGGTGTGTGGTTTTAACTCCAAGCCTGTGGAAGTAGAAGGTCTCATCAAGGACCTTAAGGTTTCTTTGGCTAGGAATCCTGACATCTCCCTCCTCATGGATGTTGTTGTCATTGATATTCCTGATGTGTGGGGGATGCTATTATCTAGGAAATGGGGGCCTACCATTTGGGGTCATGTTCAAATGCACTTATCATATGCTACCATTTCGCAATCTAATGGAACCCCTTTTATCCTTTATAGGGAACCCACCTACCTATCTCACGTGATCAAGCCTGGACCATAATATGAAACACATGAAACAGAGAAGCCTTCTCCCATTCTCCTAGCTTAAGAAATTCATATCCTCAAGCAACCATTCTCTAAATCAAGCAAAAACTGGAAGACTAAAAAGTAATATAAAGTCGGGGACTTGGTCTTGGTTGATAGAGGCCCAATGCCTATCAAGATTCATGGAAAAGTTGGGAGGATTATTATTACATTGCCAAACTCAACAACGAACTTTAGCCCAAGCCAATCAAATTAAGTCGTATCACCCCTTTCCATGAGACTTGATATTGTATCATATGCATGGTAGAGTAGGATGCATTGCATGTCGATTTTGCATTGGAACTAACATCATATGATATTTCTCATCGTAGAGTAGCTGCATCTAGATTAAAATTTGCATATTTTAGTTTTCTGTTGATTTTATGGCTTAACATTAAACATGTGTGATCAAGAGACACTACGAAAGTATGCTGCCCTATGTTCTTCATCTATTATATGTGCAGGTAACAGGTCTACGGTAACCAAGAGATTGTTAGAGTTCTCGTGACCTCTCGTTCGAATAGCTTCATCCACATCTTCAAGAGATCACATCCCAGTTGGAGCCAGATGTTACCCACCATTTTGTGGGTGATATCCCTATGAGAATTTATTTTCTCCAAGATGGTCCTCAACTGATAGCCCCTCACAGCCACCAACTAGCTCATTGTGCCATTTCTCCTCCACCTGAGCCAGCCATGTGGTCCCTCACCCATCTGCCATGATCGTATGTTTGAAGGTGGGCCTCCCGAATCTAAAGGTATGCCTTGTCATTTGGTAATTGAGTATTGTAGTTTGTTTATCATGGACACTTTTGGGCATGGATTAATGGGGGGATTCAGCGGAAAAAATGGGTTAGGTCTGTGATCTTGTCCCCTAGACCCCTTTCGGATATTAACCTTGGATTCTAGTCCCATGGGATCTATTTTACTGACCATTTGGCTTTAGGCATGGTATTTCACGGGAAACATTGATTTTGGTTGCGTGGTCCCGCTCCCTTATCCGCATATATTACCCTTTTTTCCACTCATCATTTCTCTCACCTGGGTCCACATTCCTCCACTGGGTCCACATAGGGCTAGTTTTCCCCTTCCCCTTGCCCACATCTTGGGTCAGACCTAGAATGATGCCCCGAAGGTTGATGCAGCTGAAAAAAAAAAAAAAAAGCAAAAGCATAATTGGCCACATTCAACAGGAAAATGTACCACAAAATGCAAAAGATGGCAGGGACAAACACATTTAGCATGTGGGAAAAATCCAATGCATGAGCTCTACTCCATCATCATGGCCATCACACTGGTTCCTACAGGCCCTAAATGAACCTCCTTTATCATTTAGGAACCCATGATTATCCCAACCACTGGTGGGCAATGAACTGCCCTACCTTAAAGGAGGTATCCATTGCTATCTCTCACACATCATGCTCTTACCCCTCCAATAGATGATCACTCGAAGAAACTTTTCTTCACCTTTCCCTCTCTCTTCTAGGTCTAGCCAAGTTGGGCCACCTAGGGCATCATTTTCTCGACAAAATAGCGCAAGAGAAAAGTTCAATCTCCTAGCCTCTACTGCGTTGGTGTGTCCTCAAGGCCTACTCCAATTTTGAAGCCATTCTGACGGTTGAGCTGTAAGATAACCCAAGCCCTAGATCTGAGATCAAACTTTGCCCTGGTGTTACCTAGGCTAGTGCCTCATAGGATTAATTTGACACCTTTAAGTAGAAATCTTTGCTTTGATCCTTTCCCCTTCCTTTTCTGGGTTAAGAACATTACTAGTCGCTAGATTCTCCCCCCTTAACCTACGTTGGGTCCACTTCGTCCCGTGCGGTCCCACACTTTTGAAAAGTCAAATCTTCAAGAACCACTCGAGAAGTCCAATAAGTATTTTAGGATTGGGAAACTCCTTTACAAAGCATATTCCTCTAACCTAACCCTCAAGTCCTCACCTCCTTATCCTAGAAACCTTTGTACCTTACTTAACAAGCAAGCTCTATTCTTAACCGCCTTCTAGGAAAAGGATCATTGAGGTCACTTCACATCCATTGGTTGATTCATCCTTTACAAGTGACTTTCTATATACCGGGTATCCTCCCATCGGTGAAAATCCTTAAAGAGTAGGGAGTCGTAGATGAGGTGACAGTGGGCTAAGCCTCCATCGTTACCCTTTGATCTAGCAGTTGTCCCTTTAGGAGTCCCTTTTATGCCCTTTGCTAGTTTGAGCGATAACATAGCCCATAGTCAATCTTTCCCTATCCAGCGTCCGTAGCACCTTAACAAGGGGCTCGATAATTTTCACAAGCCCTGGAGACCTTTTCCAAAAATAATTATCAAAAACTTTATTTTTGGTGTATTTGACACCTTCTCTACGAGCCCACTGACATGAAGTCCAATCATCAGAAGAAAACATTTTTTGCAAGCTTTTTTGTTGAGAATTGAGACATTGGAATGTGAGAAAGTGAGCTGCAAATCTTGTAATTGAAGGCCTAAGGGGCTCTTTGCCCCCGGAGTTTTTCCTCATTAGGCTCAATACCCATGAGTGGTTGTAGATGTATTTTGTAATGCACTTGACATGCTCTACAGTGTTTTGTACCCAATCCACTTTCCCTATGTCCTCAAGCATGAGGTCTATGCAATGTGCAGCACATGGAGTTCAAAATATGGTCTTATATTTGGACTCAAGCATCTTTCTAGCAACAACATAGTTTGAGGCATTATCTGTGACGACCTGCACAACATTTTGCTCCCCCACTTCCTTAATAATGTCATCCAAAAGCTAAAATAGAAGGGTTGCATCCTTCAACATATCAGATGCATCAAGTGATATCAAAAATATGGTTCCTTTAAGGAAAGAAAGAAGGAAATTAATGATAATGCAGTTCTTTCCATCCGTCCATCCATCTAACATGATTGAACAACCTATTTTGAGCCATGACTCTTTATACTCAGCCAAATACTCATCAATGGAAGAAATCTCTTTTTGCAAAAGAGCTCCCCTCAAGTCATGCATAGTAGGGCATTTGAAGCCCTTATGTGTAGGTATAACAGAGTCCCACGTAGCTTGGTAATAAGGTGAGCAAGCAACATTAAATGGGATATTTGCATCATACCACCATCTACAAATATATTGAAAAGAAGATTCTTTGCATTGCTTTTTCCAATGTTCATCCGAAGTGGGTTGATGACTTAGCTGGGAGGAAGTGGGATTAGCAGAGGCAGTGGAGGCAGAAGATGAGAAATAGCTTTGGATGTTCGGCCTCTTTGTTCCTTTAGATTATTGGCCTTGATGACAAGACCCAAGAGTAGGAGGAACATAGTGAAAGGGGTCATTGGTGGAAGGGATAGAAGAGGAGTCTTGAATCTCAAAATCATCATACCCACACTCCATGGCTTGTAAAATTTCCTTCATCCTTGCAATTTCTTCATGGATAGCCTTCTCCCTAGCCTTATTCTCCTCAAACTTCTCAAACTTGGCAAGGTATTCTGCCCAAACAAGACCTATCACTTCCTTTGGTGCATCATATGGCTTTACTTGGCCTCTTATCCCAGCCAAGTGTTGTTTCAACCTGAGAATACCCCCTCCTCCAATAGATTTATTGCAAAATTTGCAGATTATTTTTCAATCAATCACATCACAATGAGCCAATGCAGTGCCCTTGGCTTTTGGAGGCACGGTGGCTAGAAATATTTGAAATTTGCAAAGAAATCTGCTAATTAAAAAAAAATTGCAGCTAAAAAAATGGAAAACCTAAGATAAATTTGGGAGAAAAATGGGGCATATTTAGCTTATAAAATTTGATAGCAACGAACTAGAGATTTGATAACATTGTAGCATAGAACACATAATATAAATATTAAAAAACGAGAGAAAAAAAAAATATAAGAAAAAAATAAAAATAAAAATAAAATGGACAACAGTGAAATATGGATTTTTTTCAAGTGGAAATCCTTACCTGGAAATGCAAACTAGCTTCCTTAGCCTTCTCATGAAGATGCCAGGTCCACTAACAGCACCAAACTATCTCCAAAATAGCTCCAAGTCCAGCTCCAAGCCTCCAAGATGACTACTCCAGCGAAAACTCAACACTCTCCAAGCTCCCAATGAAACTCACAAAAACTCCAAATGGGATGTTTGTGTTAATTTTTCTTAGGGCTATATGTGAAAATTCAGTGACCCTGAATCCCACTGCAGCGACTAATAATGTTTCTTCTATTTGTTAAATTAATCAACCAAATTATTTGCAGTTTCCTATAGCAAATATCGAAACATATACACTGCAGCGTTCACAAAATAAATATTGCGGAAGAAATAAAAAAACTTGAAGAATAGATGTACACACACAATAAAACGCCGTTATTTTTAGACCAACGTCCCCGGAAAAACCCAACTTAGGAAAACCGGTGCAGCAGCTGAGGGTTTTATTATTCTGCAGTAGTAAATCTGTGTACAAATCTATTGATGCTCAAATCTAGCAATCCATACAAAGAAAATGACTGACAGAAGTCTAGTGAGAAAAATCTCACTTCCACCAGTGATCCAACAATGACCTTAGCTTAGGATGAGCTACTCCTTGCTACCTTTGCACTGCCTCTGCGTAACCCTATGCAGATTTGCGTCACCCAGCTCAGACCAGCGTCTCTCTCACTCTATTGATCAGCTGCTGCTCTGGAAACTCGATCTTCCTGGCCTCCGGGCTCCCACTTCGGCTCTTGCCACTGAATATCGACTTCTCCTCAGCAAAATACGGATCTCCCTCTGAAGCTTTGCGTTGCCTCTCTACACTGTGTCAGCCTCTCTATAGAGTACGTTGCCTCTTTGCTATGCACTCACCGAACTGGAAAAACTTCCTTCCGTCCTTACTATACTTGCCCCTCTCTCACTGCATCGAAACTACTGAATCACCTCCAACAACACACAATTGCTACTCTGGAGTTTGATTTCCCAACGATATAGAATTCCTGGTGGCTCCAAGTGTGTTCTCCAACCCCCATCGAATTTCTTCTTATAATCTCTTGTTGAGGCTTCAACGGCCAAGGTTAAAACATAATCGATGGCTAAGATCAACTAGAACTCGATCCATGTCTTCTTCTAGAAGATTTCATCATGAATTAATTAATACCCTTTAATTAATCAGTTATCCTACGTTTAGACTTAGGCACTATCAAAAAAAAAAAAAAAAAAAAATTAATTAAGTCTACTCTAGGTGGAATTTCCAAAAACGATTTTTGGGTTTTGGAGAATACATGTATTCTAGCCTCTCCACCAAATTTCATTTCTAGAACCAAACGATGCTACAAAAATCAACACTATATTGTTCTTTGCTTTGATAATTGCATTTCTTCATTTACACATTAAATTCACCCCATAACATCATAACATTATTGAGATTTACACCATTATTCAACAACATATGCAACTATGTAGAACGAACAATATCATCATCATCAATGCAGTGGAACATAAAGGAACAATAGAAGAGAAGCATTCAAACATAGACACACCAGGATTGGTCGAAGTCTAGGGCAAAACCCACTATGGGGAAACCCTTTCAAATTCTTCTTATTAGATTTTCATTGAAAGATTCAACAAAAGAAAGTACAATGATCCATATCTTCATCCATAGAACTATCCATAAAAATCGACTAAACAACATCCATGAAATGAACCCAACAATGCTCATACTCAAAACCCTAATTCAAAACCAGTAATGAATTGTCACTTTCTGTGGTCAACTACCAAACACTGCAGTCAACGAGCGAAAACTTTAGACAATTGAAATTTCAACCTTCAAGTCCCAATCACATGGAGGAGTCATGCGTGTGACTAAGAGGTTCCAGTTGCTCCTTTGATCCTGTAAGCCTACAACTGCAGCCGAAAGTATCCTTTGTCAAGCCACTGACTGTAATCCAGAACCCTAGTTTCCAGTCGCATGGGGAATGAGTTGTGCGTGCGACTGAGAGGCTTCAGTCGCACGAATGAGCCTGCCAACGAGCGACTGTAGTCAAGATCTCTGTGTCATGCATGCAATTGAGCCCCAACACCCTAAAATAGAGATGCGAGCTTTCGACCCTGCAATTTCACCTTCGTCCGAACTCATTTCTCCGCAGATCTACCTCAGACTTATGTGAGCCAAAAACAAGAAGGAGAATAGAAGAATATCTCATGTTGTTATTCAAATTAGGGTAAGGTCACTTGTATTTATAGCCTTCTAAGGGTATCCAATTCGCTTTAGGGTTGACCTAATCAAATATGCACATGTGGGCTTATAATTCAAAAATACACTTTCCCTTGTCCAAATTTAATGATCTTTAGATCGATTTTAGTTCTCTCAACAAGAGGAATTCAATGTAATCATCATCTCCATCAAATGAGTTGTTCAAAGTGGAATTTGGCCCTAGTTGCCAATTTTAACACTCCCTCTCAACTAAGGAGAATTCCACCTACATCATGTCATGTGTATCCTATCATCAAATCATATCCAATCTCAAGTATTTCATCATGACGTATCGTCATTGTTCATCTCGATTCATCTCTAGTTTATTCTTGTTTATCTCTTGATTGTCCCTGCTCATATGCTAAACATTCTCGAATCTAAAAGAAGAAGAATTTCACACCAGAAGGGGAGCCTAAGTTATCACTCTCTACTCATTGAGGAGCCAATGCTACCTCCCAGAATCACTTCCAGCAGGGAGCCCAATGCTACCACCCAAGAAACATCAGCGAGGAGCCAAATCTACGAACCACATCAACATCGTAGAGCACATCTCAACCCAGAATCTCATGGGGGAGCTAAACATCTACAACCCCATATCAAGCAATAGGTGATATATGGGAGCACATCTCAACCCATCCCATTGCCTACCAATCTTCCTAACAATGACCCTTAAGAGTCATGTGGTAGAACACCTGCATCATAATCCAAGGTTGGGCTAGATACCCGACTTACCAAAAGGTAAGGATAACATGCCCCAAGCCTCCTCAACATGTTGGCTAGACGGGGAGGGACAATCCCAACAAGCTTGGCTTGTGGGTATCATGCCAACTAGGGTATACTTTGCAAAGACCAAGATAGGGGAGTGTTAATTTTAGTTAAAAATGGTATGTTCTATGCTTAGCACAATTACTTCAATGTTCCTTTAGCAGCCCAATTTCCAATTTAGATTTCCAGTAGCAATCACATTAACCATTAATCAAATTGACAGTAAAAGTGGATAGAACATGAAATAAAATACAGAAGACAAGCCAAGACAAGAGGACACAAGATTTGGCAGATGCCAAGGAAAAACTCCAATGCGGGGGAAACTCTTTGATCAATTCTTCTTATTATTATATCAAAATGTTCAATAGAGAGAGAGAATACAATAATCAAAATTGACTTGCCAAATTCAAGTCAAAACAGCACTCTCAAAATTTTTGACTTTTTGCAACAGTCAACAACCCTAACCAGAAAGTCAATGTTGGTCAACGCAGCAATATAATGTCTTCAAAATAGCTCGGTCTTCCCTAGTCAAACTCGGCCTGATCAGAAGGTCAAACTCAACCCAAAACAGTCCAATCAATGTCATGTCCCTTCTCAAATACATTTGTAATAGGAAGAGAACCCAACATTTTCGACTTAGGGACATAGGAGGAAATTCGAATTTATTTGGTTGCTAGTGGAATGTGGGGGCCACACACATGAATCCAGAATGGGAAATTTGAATGGCTTGGAGGGAATTCGAATAGCTGGATGGAGGAGCCCACATGAGGCAAGGAAGGCCCAAGGAGTTAAAAGGAGGAAGAAGCTCTCATTTGGATTTCATTCGTACACCTTACAATCAAAATTACTTGACTATTCGCTTTGTTGTTTAGTTGAGTCAACCAACTGTTTAGCCACGAATCTCTCAAGTGGGAGATTCAACCTTTTCCTTCCGGGGACCTTCCATCCCTACCCTAGGGAGGCAATTCCATAATCATTTCAGGAGATTCGGGAGTGTGTCACATCACTACCATTCAGCCACAAACAAGGAGTGTGTATTTTTGGCTAGCTGGAGAATATGCAGGAGGAGTTGGAGCTATCATTGATCAAACATTTGCCGAGAGAGTTAGGGGATTGGGAGAGCAGCAATAAGCCAGCATTCATTGTGAGATTTGGAGCCAGCAGAGCCAATATCCCAGCAATTCGAATTACTGGGCTTAGGGGCAGTGTAGAGGGCCAGTCCAGCATTTTCGTGGAGCTTAGGAGCAGGTGCCATAGGCCGGAAGCCCATCCAGGAAGTCAGGGGATTGATAGTAGGGGTCAACCCAGCACTTTGGGACCATTTCTGTGAGGATTTACAAGCAGATTCCAGCAGGCCGAGTTTTGCAATTGCAGCAAAAGTTGGGCTCCAAGGGTGTCGAATTTTAGAAGTCTAAACCAGCCAAATTCCTTTGTGGGTTTTTTTGGGTTTAGGCAAAGGAGTCCGAGGTTAAAAGCTTAAAAAAATTTGGGCACAAGAATTGGACTTTTCAACCATTCGAATCTAACAGAAAGGTAGTTTTCTAGGTAGCGCAATGCAGATTGGTGCAGCAGTTGGAGCAGTGATCGAATCAGCCATTTTCTCACCTGGGTTTGGTCATGCTTGTCCATTGAGACAAGCCCAAGTGCACCATTCTATAATCCATTGTATTTTGCCCTCAAAGAAGTAATAAAATGGCTCAGCAGTTCCTTATTTGTAGCATTTCCATGGGTGTTTAATGTGTATTTCGTTTTTATATTTTTCTGCACAGATTATTTGTTTTATATCACTTGTATTCCTATTTACGAACATTACAGTGGTATCAGAGCCTAGTTCTTGGCTCAGCTGTGGCGATTGTCACCTATGAGAGAAGGGGACCAACAAAACATCACATACTGAAGGTAGAGGTACCGGAGCAGAGAAAGAGAGTTGGAGATTACTACAGACATGGAGGACAGAGGGAAAGCAATGGTAGAAGAAGAGGACATGGTGTAAACCAAGACTAGGGAAGAGATGGCTTTCGACAGCCTTCTGAGAGCCCTGAATGACTTAGCCAAGGGTCAGAAAGATATGTTGGAAGAGATAAAACTGCAGAACTGAGAGAGGACCATTCCTAGAGGGTTTTTGTTTGGGGAAACTTCTGGAGCCTCTCAGCCATTCGATCATCCCTCACCAGCAGTGCAGCACCCATTAGCTAGTGGACTAACTCGTGCCACACTGCCTTCTATTCTACCAGTGGCAGAAATTGAACCTGCAAGGGGTGAAGATCCCATTTAGATGGGAGACTATTTCAGAGAGTGGCAGTCTACAGATGCAGACTTTAGGAAAGCACTCTCTTTTAGAGATTTTTGCAAGCTCAAGCAGAGTGAGAATAACAAGGGTTATGGAGGACATGGAACCCATAACTGAGCTGTAAAGGACCATAAGGAGGATGTACTTCCCTACTTTCGATGGCACTGCCAAGTGCACGGCTACGACTTGGGTTGAGAAGATGGACACTTACTTCCAACTCAGCCAGATGATAGAACAGGAAGCCATCAAGATGCGCACGCTGCACATGGAGGGGCAATCTCATGACTGGTGGTTTCATGGCTTGGCCACCCTAGGGCATGCCCATGTGATTTCTTATGAGGACTTCACCAAGAGGGTGGTGGAGCATTTTGACCAGAGAGATCTAGAGGCCCATTTTAGAAAGCTAACCCAACTGCGCCAAACAAGCAACCCGGAGCAGTACATCTCAGAGTTTCTGCGAGTATCAGTGATGGTTCTGGATCTATCAAAGGCTAGGAGGGTGTACACCTTCACTGAGGGCTTACTTGAGCCCATGCGTGGACTGGTGAGGTCACGTAGACCCTCCATGCTGCATGAGGCAGTTTTGTGCACCAGAGATCTACAGGGGGCCATCCCCAAGACTTGAGCATCTTTCCCTACACAGACCCCTTCTACAAAAGGGGCATGAGACTAGACCTCCACCTCAGAGGACCACACAGGGGCAAAGGAAGCTAGATGATGAGATATGAAAGGAACTCAGGAGGAGGAAGTTGTGCTTCACATGCAGGGAGCCCTAGGCACTAGGCCATCGTTGCACTGCCGGTAGAGCACACTATATTGAGGTTTTTCCGACAGTGACCACGAGGACGAGGTGGAGCAGGAGTGTGGTGTGGGAGAGGGTGAGAGTCCGACAGATAGAGGGCCACCACCACCACCTCCAAAGGGAGGGGCATCCCATGCCCCATCCGAGGGAGTCCTTGCTTCCTTATGCGGGATTCCTAACTTTTTGACATTGACGATCAGAGGCACCGTACAGGGGCAGAGGGTGTCAGTCCTAGTTGACAGTGGGGCCACCCACAATTTCATAGATGCCCAGTTGGTTCAGAGGAGGGGCCTCACCACGGCTAAGTTCGAGGGTCTTTCAGTCCTAGTACCAGGAAACCGTACCATATAGTGCACTCGATATGTGCCTGCCCTAACAGTAGTTATGGGAAGCTACTCGATGACGGACCATTTCTTTGTGGTCGATGTGCTAGACACCAACATGGTGATGGGTGTCCAGTGGTTATATTCCCTTGGGCAAGTCACGACAGATTAGAGGAAGCCAGAAATGGAGTTCAATGGGTCAGATGGAAAACTGGTAGTTCTGAAAGGCATGCAGTCTTATCCACCTCAAACAGTCTTGGCCCACAGGATGGAGGCAGATCTGCGACATGGGAGCATTGCATGGGCAGTAGAGCTGAGGATTTCCAAGGTTAGGGGACAGGCTCAACCACCACCACCAGACATACAGGCTTTGTTTGACAGATATGCAGTTGTGTTTGGGGACATTCCACCAGGGCAGCCACCAGAGAGGAGATTTGAGCACACTATTGAATTGGAGTCGGGTGTGCAGGTAGCGATCACCACCCCTTATAGGCATCCCAAGGCCTATAAGGATGAGATAGAGAAGGCCATTCCGGAGTTGTTAGCATTGGGCCATATTATGCCAAGTTCCAGTCCCTTTGCTTCTTCAATAGTACTGGTGAAGAAGAAGGATGGAACCCTTTGTATGTGCATTGACTACCGGGCCCTCAACCTGAAGGCATTGAAGAACCGATACCCCATTCCCAGCATAGATGAGCTGATGGATGAGCTTAGAGGAGCCAAGTACTTCTCTAAGATCGATCTGTGTCCAGGGTACCACCAGATCAGGGTGAGGGATCAGGATATCCCTAAGATAGCTTTCTAGTGCCACTATGGGCACTTCGAGTTCCTAGTCATGCCATTTGGGCTGACCAACAGACCGGCCACTTTCCATTCATGCACGAACCATGACTTCTAGGGATAGTTGACGAGGGTCGTGCTGGTTTTCTTCGATGACATTCTGATTTACAGTCGGACATGGAAAAAGCATCTCCAGCACTTCGACGAGGTACTACACATCCTGAAGGAGCAGCAGTTTTATGTCAAGCTATCCAAGTGCGAGTTTGGCTTGACAAAGATGCTCTACCTAGGGCATATCATTGGTGTTGATGTGACTGCGCTGAAAGGTTTCTTGGGCATTTGCACCTACTACAGGAAGTTTGTCAAGGGGTTCTCACAGCTGGTAGCACCCTTGACCGATTTGACCAAGAGAGGGGCTTTCGCATGGACTGATGGAGCAAAGGTTGCCTTCGATCGCTTCAAGGAGGTGATGTGCAGTTGCCCGATCTTGCCACTTCTAGATTTTTCCCAGCCCTTCACTGTGGAGTGTGATGCATCCGAGGTGGGAGTTGGAGCAGCTTTTTCAAAGGATGGGCATCCCATTACTTTCGAGAGTCGAAAGCTCCTACCCCATGAGCTATCATATTCCATATATGACAAAGAGATGTTGGCCATCATGCATGCATTGGCCAAATTTCGACAGTACTTGGTGGGCAACAGGTTTCGGGTGAAGACTGATCACAACAATCTTCATCACTTCATGGGGCGGCAAGGCCTCAATGACAGGCAGCAGAGATGGCTCAGTGAGGTGCAGGATTATGACTTCGACATAGAGTATGTGCGGGGAAAGCACAATGTGGTGGCCAATGCTCAATCTCAGAGACCAACTGGTTTATCCCCCATGAGCATTTGCCATGATTGGAAGGCTTAGCTATTGGTGGAGTACTCCAAGGACAAGAGGGCATGCGAGGTCTTGGAGGGTGCCCATGCAGATGAGCATTATCGAGTGATGGATGACGTCATCTATTACATGGGGAGCATTTTCCTAGTACCCAACTCGCAATTGAGAGAGAGGGTGCTCCAGGTAGCACATGACTCACCATTATCCAGGCACCAGGGGTTCCGAAAAACATATATAGCAGTCAGGGAGAGATTCACATGGAAGGGCCTCAAGGGGGACGTGCTGAAGCACGTACAGGAGTGTGAGGCATGTGAGAGGAACAAGAGGTATCTGATACACCCTGCAAGATTGCTATAGCCACTTCCCATCCCCAGGGAGAAATGGGAAAGTATCTCAATGGAATTCATCACAGGGCTCCCCACAGTGCAGGGGAAGGACTGCATCTACGTAGTGGTCAACAGGTTAACCAAATATGCCCACTTTTTTGCCATCCCCACCAGATACACGGCTGCACAGGTTACAAAATTGTTCTTTCGGGAGATTTTCAGGTTGCACGGGCTCCCCAAGAACATTGTGAGTGAAAGGGACAACAGGTTCATGGGAGGATGTTGGCAGGAACTGTTTAGATTGGTTGGGACCGAGCTCACTCCTAGCACCAGCTACCATGCTCAGAGAGATGGCCAGACCAAAAGCGTTAATCAGTGGCTAGAGAAGTACTTGAGGAACTAGGTGACCGATCAACAAAGGGCTTGGATTTGATGGTTACATCTAGGCGAGTACTGCTACAACACCACCCACCACATGTCCATTGGTATGACTCCTTTCTGTGCTTTATATGGATATGATGCATTATCTTTTGTTGACATTGTTTTTGGAGACAGTCGGGCCCCAAAGACCAAATATTGGGTCCAAGAGAGCCAAGACATCCTCAAGGCTCTCAAGGATAACTTGGTTACAACTCAAAATCAACAGAAGGTGTACGCAGACCGACACAGGACAGAGAGGCATTTCGAGGAGGAGGAGTTGGTGTACCTCTGGCTACAACCTTATCGGCAATTCACGCTAAAGCAGAAGGGGGCCAAGAAGCTACAGCCTCGCTTCTATGGGCCCTACCAGGTGATTAGACGAGTTGGGGAGGTGGCCTATGAGCTAGAGATGCCTCTGGGGACAAGATCCACAATGTATTTCATGTCTCATGCCTTAAAAAGGTGTTGGGACAACAGCTGACAGCAACAGCAGATTTACCCCCATTGGATGATGAGGACCACTTGGTTTTGGAACCTGAGGCCATCTTGGAGAGCAAGGAAAGGAAACTGAGGAGCATGACCATCAGGGAATTCTTGGTGCGTTGGAAGAACTTGCCAGATGAGGATGTCACATGGGAGGGTGAGCATGTTTTGGAGCACCCAACTTTGAGGTTGCTTAAGGGCAAGCAACATTTGGGAGGGGAGGATTGTCATGTCCCTTCTCAAACACATTTGTAACAGGGTATTGCTACACAATTTTGCACAATTTTGGCTAAGGAAGAGAACCCAGCATTTTCGACTTAGGGACTTAAGAGGAAATTCGACTTTATTTGGCTGCAAGTGGAATGTGGGGGCCACCCACATGTGAATTCGAATTGGGCCATTTGAATGGCTTGGAGGGAAGTCGAATAGCTGGATAGAGGGGCCCACATGAGGCAAGGAAGGCCCAAGGAGTTAAAAGGAGGAAGAAGCTCTCATTTGGATTTCATTCTTACACCTTGCAATCGAAATTACTTGATTGTTCGCTCTGTTGTTTAGCTAAGTCAACCGACTGTTTAGCCATGAATCTCTCAGGCAGGAGATTCAACCTTTTCTTCAGGGGACCTTCCGTGCCTGCCCTAGGGAGGCAATTCTATAATCATTTCAAGAGATCCGGGAATGTGTTACAGCAATATTATTCAGCCACAAATAAGGAGTGTGTATTTCTAGCTAGCTGGAGAATATGCATGAGGAGTTGGAGCTATCATTGATCAGACATCTGTCGGGAGAGTTAGGGGATTGGGAGAGCAGCAATAGGCTAGCATTCCTTGTGAGATTTGGAGCCCGCATCCTAGCAGTTCGAATTACTGGGCTTGGGAACAATGCAGAGGGCCAGTGCAACATTTTCGTGGAGCTTAGGAGCAGGTGCCATAGGCCAGAAGCCCATCCAAGAAGTCAAGGGATTGATAGTAGGGGTCTGCCCAGCACTTTGGGACCATTTCCGGGAGGATTTACAGGCAGATTCCAGCAGGCCTAGTTTTGCAGTTGCAGTTGAAGTCGAGTTCCAAGGGGGTCGAATTTTAGAAGTCTAAACCAGCCAAATTCCTTCGTGGGTTTTTCTGGGTTTAGGCCAAGGAGTCCGGGGTTAAAAGCTTATAATTTTCTAGGCACAAGAAGTGGACTTTTCAGCCATTCGAACCTAGCAGAAACGCAGTTTTCTGGGCAGTGCTATGCAAATTGGTGCAGCAGTTGGAGCAGTCATCGGATCAGCCATTTTCTCACCTGGGTTTGGTCATGCTTGTCCATTGAGACAAGCCCAGATGCACCATTCTATTATCCATTGTATTTTTCCCTCAAAGAAGTAATAAAATGGCTCAACAGTTCTTTTTTCGCAGTGTTTCCATGGGTGTTTAATGTGTATATCGTTTTTATATTTTGATGCACAGATTATTTGCTTTATATCACTCATATTCCTATTTAGGAACATTACAATCAAACTCGGTCAAAGGAGAGAAAATTGTTGTAATTTTATGTGGCCAACCTGCAATTTTGTCTACAATTAAATTGCTCAAAAAACTTGGTTTATGTGCCAAAAGATGTGGCTTGCTGAGACAGAAATATCCCCAAAAGATCGAAATCAAATGATGCCCAGAAGGTGTTGGTCAATGCTGGTCAAAATGCAGTCAACTTTGTAATTTCAGCCCTGTAATTCAGCTTCTGAAATTCGTCCTTCTTGATCCACACGTGTGAGAGAGAAGAATGTCCAACGTAGTACAAACCAATGAGAGGAGGAGAGAGAATGTGTGAGTGATGAAGATGCCAAATGAGGTGAGAGGTCACTTGTATTTATAAAATTCATTGTGGGTGAAGAGACACATCCATTGGGCTTCTTGGGCCTACATGATGATGTGGTCGACCTAAACAATTTTTTCACATATGTGGGCATAAATTCAAAATCACACTTCTACTTGTCCAAATGAGATGATCTTTATATCAATTTTGGTCCTCTTGAAAAGATAAATTTAATGCAATCATAATCTCCATCAAAGGAGTTGTCCCAAGATGGAATTTGGCCCTATTTGACAATTTTAACAGGGAGCAACATCTCCAACCCTATGGGTAACAAATAAGGGTTATATCCTATTGTCCAGAGATTCCTCAACCCTAGGAGCCCTCCATCTCAATTCCACACACCGGGAGCTCAAATAGGGGGGAAGAGTTGGTTCAATGACCTCAATCAGTGATGCTTTCTGTAGATCAACAACATATCATCTTGCTCATATCTGGTAATCATCATGTCTCAGTAGCAGTTGTACCTGTTCATACAGACATCAAATCAAATTCATATTGAACAAAGTGTATATATATATATATATATTATATATATATATATATATATATATATATCACAAAAAGGATACTATAGTCGTCCTCCCTCTCACGGAGGTGCCCACCACAAGCCTAAGCTTGTCTCGTACAACAACATTGTCTCAGTATATGAAGGTATCACAATCCCAGAATCCCAGTGATATACGAGATTCTTTGCCAATCGGATCCCACTTTTTGTCATGGTAATGTATCCATGTCATATACAGAACCTGCTCAAACATCTCTCCAAAGAGCTTCTTTATCCTGCCTCACAGCTAGCCATGCTAGAAACATCGTACTCAACCTCGATCGTGCTTAAAGCTATGGACTCTTCATCCAAATTAACATGGCAGATCTCATTCTAAGGACGCGCCCAAATGTGTTTGTCAATAATGATACCAAATATCATCAATACATCCATGCAATCACATATCATAGAATGCATATCTCATATCAAAAATTGATCCACCCATGCACATATCTCGAAAGATGCTCCATGGCAACTCAATGTGTGTGAAGCGGCTCAATTATGAATTCACTTAGGTTCTATTCACAACATGTATATATACAAATGAGTGTTCAAAACAGAACATCAATGCTTCAATCAATTGTTGGTTGCCAAGTCAAGTTCAACATTATCTCTTCATAATTTCTTGAAATTCAATCGGTGTGTTCAAGGATTTGCATTTCCAATTTCCAAAAAATTCTTCAACAACTTCCCGATATAGATTTTCTTTTCCAAACTTCATAAAGTAATCCATCATGCCGTGACTCTTCATTTCGAGCTTCAAAAGCCAACTCCCTCTTACTTTGATCATCAGAGGCTCATTACATATCAAGAGTAGACCATCAACATATAAAACCCAAAATTAAAATCATACCTTATACCATTTCTGAAGTAGAGGTTTGGATTGACACATCTTCTTGACTTCACCAAGTAACTATCAATGCAAACATATCAGGCTCAGGGAGCTTGCTTCATACAATGCTTTCTGCAAACATAACACTTTACCAAACCAATATGCTCAGCCTTACATAAATCAATAATGTGCAATCAAATCAACTAAGTCAGTTTATCAAAACTTTAGATGCCAGATCAAAAACTAATATCAAACTCATCAATACCACTGTATCAAATTCTTTAGACCAAGTGACAGGTAGAGCTCACATCCAAATATCATGTTATTACTTCATCTATTGTCGTGCCAACTAATTGTTATATACCAATCAATACCAATCCAAAATTCGTCAAGTCATCCTCACGATCATAATATAAATCATTTCTGTCACTAGATGCAAATGCATACACCAAGGATAAGTCATGCAAGTTCCATCCATTTATTGTGAGATTACTTCATGCTGAATCACAATTGTTTATACTTCAACCATTGTGTCAAAGATAATGATGTCAACACAGAATATCTATTGAATACCAATATAAGTCACTGAAAGTCACTATGCCCATATAGCATTGTTATTAAGGAAAATCATCAGTCGTCAAATCAAATCATTAGTCATCAGGTCAAAACCCAAATTTGCTACCACAGTGAGATCTGTAGCTCAAAACATTCTCAACATCAAGTCAAAGTTTTAAATCATTATCAAGCATCATGTCAAAACTCCAAACACTGCTTATCTATATCAATTAGCCAAATCTAGACAAACCCTTGCAACTGCTATCAAACACTATCATACACAAGCATCAATGATCAAATCATAATGACATATTGATATGCATATCCCGGTCACCTGCAAACACAAGTTTAGTCAACACATTCACATTCAAACCTCCCTACTCATAGAACTTTTTGTTGTCTGCTCCATGTCTGTAGAATAGTCATCCTCCTGGTGCATTCCTGATTTTATGCATAAGGCTTTAGTTTTATGATCTACAGGCATAACCGCACCCACGGGCCTTCTTCCGTGCGGTTGAGTGGCTACAGTCGCACCCTTAGGCTTGCTTTCATGCGGTTGAGGCTTAGAGTAAGGAAAACTCTGTTTTCTTAGACCAAAACTTTGCTGCAGACCAACAATATCAGATATTTGTCTATTCATGTCCATAAATCTTACTTCAACAATAAAGAATCTTTTGTACATATAATGCAAATGATAGTAGGTGTAGGGATCTTATGGAGACTTTGTCCCTCTTAATGAGTAACCCTTTCAACCAAAATTATTCAAGTCACCAACCTATCCATCATGGTCATAACATGTTATCATCAGCTACTTCATCATCATATATAAACATGGCATCAAACTTTCATCAAGAGTTAGAGTCTTATGATTAGGGTAGCAAACAGATGTAACATCATACTTCAAAGATCATGAACACAATAGTGCGTACATTAAGTCAGGTCATTCAATTTTACCATATGCCATAATTACCAAGCTCATCAAAACTCAACCACGGTCAACAAAACATCATGAGTATCAATCTTATTGTTATACTTCTATCATCATGGTTACCATGCTTATCACAAACATTATCAATATTATCAAGTTACCATCTATTAGGATCAAGAAGCTAGCCTTCTTTATCGGATCAAAATATCCGAAATGATAGAAAACATTAAGTATATCAATAGATCAAAGATCAATATTAAGTAGCTTCATAGAATCAAGAAGTTCATTATGTCTAAAAGGTAAGATACTTGTTCACTACCAAGTGCATCATTTCATCATAGGTATCATGAATCAAACTTCCTTTCATATGCATACATGAGCCATTTGTGAAGGAGACATTCTCATCATACCTTAGGGATTACCTTGCCATCCAATATACAGCTGAATCATAATATTGAAACAATATACCATATATACCTTGTAGTATTCAAATACCTGTGCACCTTCTTATTTGTCATAGGCAGCTGTATCATTTTGGCAACTTTTCATAAAGTGCCTCTTTCCCTTTTCCAACGCTAGTTCTTCTCTTCCTGCACTAGCCATGATCCTCAAAAGGATCCACTTATCACAACCCATCGGGAGGTTAGAAGCATCCAAATACTCAAATATTCATGCAAGAAGTATAAGTAATAATCAAAACAATACTTAGATCCATAAGTCAAAACAAAAGTAAAGACATAAAGGAGCACCATATATCGAAAAGTACTTATCTTCAATGAGAGGTGATCATCTCCCTCTTGAAACAACCTTCAAGAGCCATCAAATTATCCATCTACCTATCACTGTCCATTGTCCATATAATGTTGCCTTCAATATTTCAACCAACTTGATCAACAACCAGGCCTAATAGAGACTATCCCATCTAGGCCTTCATCAAATCTAGCACAAGTACTTGAACATCTTCCCATTGATCATGCTAGGGTTTCTAGATTTCATATCTCAAATCTTTGCCATAAACTAGGGTTTCTCTCAAACCCTAACCTCATACTATCCATCAAACCCTAATAACCAAATTGCCTGGGGTTTCATTCAAACCCTAGAATTCTTTTAGGTCTCCTCCATCCTCTCTTGCTTCTATCAATGGTGTCATCATAAGGGTGATCTTCATAACTTTTCTTCAGCCCAACTTTGATTCTATGTTAATTTTTCTTAGGGCTATATTGTTCTTTGCTTTGATCATTGCATTTTTTCATTTACACATTAAATTCACCCCATAACATCATAACATTATTCAGATTTGCATCATTATGCAACATATGCAACTATGTAGAAAGAACAATATCATCATCATCACTATAGTGGAACATAAAGGAATAATAGAAGAAAATCATTCACACATAGCAACACCAGGATTGGTCAGAGACTAGGGCAAAACACACTATGGGGAAAACCCTTTCATATTCTTCTTATTAGATTGTCATTGAATGATTATGAACCCAACAATGCTCATACTCAAAACCATGATTCAGATGCCTGTAATGAACTGTCACAGTCTGCGGTCAACTGCCAAACATTGTGGTCAATGAGTGGAAACTTCGAACAACTGAAATTTCAACCTTTAGGTCCCAATCGCATGGGCGAGGAGTCATGTGTGTGACTAAGAGGTTTCAACCACTCCCTTGAGCCTGTAAGCCAATGACTGCAACCCAAAGTATCCTTTGCCAAGCCAGCAACTGTAATCTAGAACCCTAGTTTCCAGTCGCATGGAGAATGAGTTGTGCATGCAACTAAGAGGCTTCAATCGCACGGATGAGCCTGCCAACGAGCGACTGCAGTCGATATCTCTGTGTTAGACTGCAACTGAGGCCCAAAACCCTAAAACAAAGATGTGAGCTTCAGACCTTGCAATTTCACCTTTGTGGGAACCCATTCCTCTGCAGATCTGCCTTAGACCTATGCGAGCCAAAAACAAAAAGGAGAATAGAAGAATGTCTCATGTTATTCAAATGAGGTTGAGGTCACTTGTATTTATAGCCTTCCAAGGGTATCCAATTCGCTTTAGGGTCGACCTGATCAAATATGCACATGTGGGTTTATAATTCAAAAATACACTTCCCCTTGTCCAAATTTTATGATCTCTAGTCGATTTTTATCCTCTAGAAAAGAGGAATTCAATGCAATCAACATCTCCATCAAATGAGTTGTCCAAAGTGGAATTTGGCCCTAGTTTCCAATTTTAACAGTGTGAGACAAATGAGGAGACACCTTTTATTGGCTTGGAGGTAGTGTTTTTGGAGGGAAACAACCCTTAGTTTCCCTCCAAACCACCTTAGAAGCCGCAAAAAAAACTTCCCAGTGGGTCCACGACTGGTGTGGCAATGAACCAGCCGATTTATAATGGAAGTTTATCTGTAGCATTAGTGCTTGCTCCTAACTCCTTTTGAAAATTGATGGTACCTCTCCCTACTAGAGTACACATCGTTTTGTTTCCCATCCTAATATGGAAGTCCATCTGCTCCTCCTTCTAGCTAGAGAAATATTCTCAACCCCTATCATATGAGTTGATGCTCCACTGTCTATATACCAGACACCCTGTGAAGTTGATTCTAATAAGCAAGCAAATTCGTCCTCCAACCTAGAAGACAAATCTGAAGCCTCCTAAATGTCAATTTTGTCCATGGTCATAGAAAAGTGAATTTGTGTGTTGTTCCTCTTTTACCCAATGCTAATTTTGCTACTGCAAAACGTTTTGCGTCCAACCAGAAGTCTACTCAACGAAAATCTGAGCTATTGTTGCTCCCTCTGACTGCTGGAATCACTAAATCTGGAAAGTCGAATTTTTTTGCCAACCTACACTGAAAAATCGAACTCTTGCCCAGCGATTCAAACTGCTTGTCTGAGCACTACGCAACCCCTGAGAATTTCGGCATGTTTCTCCCTCTAAACAACAAAATTCTCTCCTTCGCTTTTGAGCTTCTCGGTTGATCACTTAAGCTCCAATACCATGTGAAAATTTCATCTATTACAGTAACTGGAAAATATTCTCCTAACTGTAAATTTAATTTTGCAGTTTATTTGCTACGACAAATAATGAATAGAATCACAACTGCAATTTTCACCATAAAAAATACTGCAGAAAATAAAATACTGAAAACTGAGAAATTCTAACAAACACACAAGAATTGTGACACCATTATTTTTGGACAATTGTCCCCAGAAAAACCCAATGTGGGAAAACCGATGCAGCAGTTGAGGGTTTTATTATTTATGCAGCTGCAAAAATTCTGAGTACAATAAAAACACACCAAACTGGCGTTTATATCTGAGAAAAATACTGGCAAAAATATCTAAGGGAATTTACCCTCCTCCTCAAGCAATCCAGCAACAGAGCCTCAGAACTGGCTCTGGAACCCTCTGTGTCAGCCTTCTATGCTAATTTTGCGTAGGCCCTACTCGCACTGCACTGAAACTGCCTTTAATGTGACGTCTAGCCTGTTGCTACCACTAGAAGTGATTCTTTCGGCCTCCTGGAAATTTTCCCGGCCTCTGGAAGTTTAATCAACCCTCCTTCTCGCTTAATCAAACTACCTAACTTGAGGCACTGCACAGTGCCAACGCTGCCTCCTGAGGAATATTTTTGGCCTTCTCTTTTGACTCTTCCGGAACTGGAGACTGCAGAAATCTGCTACTTTGCCCCTCTACCACCTACAACTTGACCTCTAACTCTATTTCTCCTGCTGAATCAGTTGCACTGGAAAAATGAACTGTTTAGATCACTAAGTATCTGCACTAGTGTGTTCTCCATCTACCTATCGACTTCATCTTATAATCCTCTATTGGAGCACCAATAGCCAAGATTAGAACTTAATCAAGGGCCCATATTAATTCCCTGTCAATCCATGTGAGTTTCTAGAGAATTTTCACCTTGACTTAATTAATTCCGAATAATTAACCAGTTTTGCTAAGTTTAGACTTGAGAAACATTAAAAAATAGGTTAGTAATCTAATTAAGTCATCTCTCGGTGGAATTTCCAGCAACGATTTCTAGGTTATGAAGATATCATGCATTCTAGCCTCCCCACCAAGTTTCGTGACTAGAACACATCGGATGTTACATAAACTAACACATAGATGACATGCATTAAGGAATCATTTGCATTGATCCGTGAATATTACAACTTTAAAAATATCCAATGATTTCAATCCATGAGAAATTAATAATGCTAACCTTTGCATTGTAAGAAGACAATTATGCAAATCTGGATCCGTGGAAAAATTGTGATGGGGAATATTGTTGTGTGTGGATCTCTTCTATCAATAGTATCGCCAACAGGACAAAATTTCCATGCCTCCAAAAAACCTGGTCATAATCAAGAAGGCTGAACTGAAGCAATGATTGGTGATTTATAACGATATTTTTCTTTTGTTGTGTTCACAAATCATTGTTTGCTAAGGCACCTTGTATGTAATATGGATACAAAAAGTGAAATGCTGAAGAGTTTTTGCTACAGCACTGGTGGAGGTTGAGGAAGATTGAACTGCTTCCAACGAGATGCACATATTGTTCATCATATTACAAGCAATCTGCAGCTATTTCTCCTCTAGATCTTACACAGAAAAACAACAATTTTTCCTCTGGATCGTGTCATGGGGGATTTTAAAAACAGATCATTCTACAAATCTAGAAATTAAAAAGAAAGAAATTGCAGATGTAATTTTTGATCTCATGATCAATTGAACCAACCAGATCCAAAATGAATATTTTTACATATCTGTCACTTCATTCTTTCTTTCACACACAAGATCTAAAGAAATATGTTCCAAGATACACACTAAAACAATGCCCAATTAAATCAGCATGGAATCAAGATAACTATGACATTGTTTTTCATGTGTTGTCTTCATCTAATTGCAGATTCCTTTTGCTTGGGACAAATCTTTTCATCATGAACCAACAAGAGATCTCTACTCACACCTCGTGTTCCATGGATTGCTACCATGAAGCAACTACCAGGCCCCTTAACACTCACGAAGGCTCTGATAGAGCAAAAGCAAGCAAAATAAGAAAACTTGGCGGAAAAAGCTTTAATCCATTCTCTACACACTGTACGACTCTCATGATGCAATTCATAATACATGAACTTTTACATCTAGATCTTATTAAAAACTCATCACTGGATAATGAGAACACCTCATCAATAGATAAGGTTCACAACTCATATCAATGCAGTCTCAAACTTTGTGATTGTCTAGCCTAACAGCCTATGTAATGTTATAGGGTATCTTTCTGTAGTGATAATCCCTGTGTTGGGATTTCACTCTACATTAATAGTCCACTTATGATTCTTCTTATATATACTAATTCTAACGCACTACCCTTGTCAAGCCAATCTACTATTTACATTACATTTTACCACTTATATAGCCCCCATTAGGATCATAACAGGAACTAACGTGTCACTCCTAATCATGAAAAAATCATATTCAGGCATTAAGTCTTGACTTACCCCCATAAAGCATCTTACTTCTATATATTGACCAATTTGAGAAGAAAAGTTTTATGCTCTACATTTTTGGTTTTGTTTTATGCACTTGAATCTAGCACACTGTGTTTTAACTTTTTACCATTCTCCACCGTTGTTTGTTGCCTTAGACTATATCATGGATGAACATGTGCACTCTGCTTAAAGATCCTTTGGACGGAAATAAATTGCAATAACTCATGTGCCTCCTAGTTACTTAAACTTCTACAAATTTACAGAAGTAAATCACAGTTATGTCAGACACTTAAAGAATACTTAGAATACATAATAAATCACCTGGTGTGCAGCATTCACAGGGATAGTGAATGTACTATTAGTGAATACTGCAAATTCTTGAGGCTCTCCAGGATATTTCTTGTGTGAATCTGCAGCCAAAAGAAGTGTTCCCCTCCCTTTCATCACCAGGAAAACCTCTTCGCATGAGTGTCTGTGTATTGGAGTTCGAGATCCTGGCACAAATGTTTGAATCCAAATTTCTACCTGCAACAGACAATCTGTTAAATTGAAGAATTGAACCAACTCCATTAAAGCAATGGTCAAGAAATCGGCAAATACTAAAAGGAGCAAAGAAAGAGATGACTTTCTCAAACTACGAGTGTAGAACAGCGAGATCAGAATGAAAGCTACAACATATAAACCCTGGCCCTCTTCAACAAGCCTTTCTTTTTTGGAATAAATCATAAATAAAAGAATCGATAGACACAATGGTAATTCGACTACTTGGATGGCAAAGGTGTATAGAATGAGTAATCAGCATGCACACTGGTAACTTGACAACTTGGGTGACATATTGCAGTTGAATGTCAATACAATGGCATTCTGTTATTTCTTTTGTAAAAACTAGGTCATATCTTATACTACCATGTCAAGGAGAGACGACACCTCTCATTGAGCCCAGCATTCATTCCTAGCTCTTACACTCAAGAGGCAGCCATACTTTGCCTCATTTCCCAGACATAAATCACTAATAATCCCTTTTAATAATCTAGGAACACAAGGGATGTTGATGTTTTGGGTAGCATCAAGAGTATTCTCACGTGTGGGGCAAGTGGCCTAAGTGATGGGGCTTTGCACCTATAGACCCATAGTATTCTGATGACCCATGGTATTGTACCCTTCGAAAAAGTATAAGTACAAGGGTGAGTGATTCATTCTTGTTGTCGGAAAGAGCACATCTTATGGAGGAGAAGGCCAAGTAGGCCTTAGACCTATGGAGGGCCGAGAAGGCCTATGGTGGTTCAAAACAAAGCATCTTGTGAAGGAGAAGGCCGAGAGGGCCTGTAGTGGTCCACAAGAAAGCATCTTGTGTAGGAGAAGCCTGAATAGGCTTCAGACCTGTGGAGGGCCGAGAGGGCTTGTGGAGGTCAGCAACAGAGAATCTTGTGAAGGAGAAGGTCAAGTAGGCCTCAGACCCATGGAAGGCCAAGAACAATTGTGGTGATCGGCAAGAAAGTATCTTGTGGAGGAGAGGTCAATAGGGCCGAGTTGGGCTGAGCAGGCCTGTTGACAGTGGAGAGGGAAAAGAGGGCCAACAGGGGTTGTTGACAACCGAGAATACCAAGAGGACAAAGAGGATCAAGAGGGCATGTTAACAACAAGAGGGCCATGACGGCATACTGACAACTGAGAAGGCCAAAAGGACTAAGAGAGCCGAGAGGGCCTGTTGATAGCCAAGAGGGCTTGCTGACAACCAAGAGGACTAAGAGGGACTGCTGACAGCAAGAGGGCTAAGAGGACTTGTTGACAGCAAAGAGGGTCGAGATGGCATGCTGTTCCCAATGAGTGTTGAGAGGGAGATGTGTAGGGACACAAGACATTGAGAGAGAGATTCTCTCAACAAGACATTGGGAGAGATATTCTCTCAAGTCAGCTAGAGATCTACATGAGAAATATTGCAGGTTTGTTGTTAGTGAGATACTTAGTTGTGTCGAGTCTGAGGAAGGAGCACAGAACAGCAAAGGGGATCCAAATAAACTAAATCAATGATGGATCTAGGGCTTGATCAGTTGGATCAAAGATCCAGGGTAATTTTTGTATATGTAGTTTACTAGAGGGCCATTATACCAATGAGGGAAACTGAATAGGTTCTAAGAAAAATTTAATGAAGAACTGTTGATTGGGAAAAAATTGTGTAATATGTTACTCTGCATGATCTAATTTCTAGTTTTATAAGTTCTGCTATGCAAAATTTGTTTCCGATTAGACGTGTGTTTCAGTTCATTAGCTACTTTACATAGCTATTAGGAAGTTGTTACCAGATCTAGTGTGTGTGTGTGCACTAAATCTAGTGCCCAAAATTCTAACAAGTTATTAGAGCATGGTCTCTGAGAAAGGTAGTTGGATCTGAGATTTCCACAGGTGATAGCTCTGAGAGGGAGTTGTAGGAATTGTTGCAGGTTGTAGCATTGTTTTGAAAAACCATACCAAAATAGTTAGCTAAGTATGGAAAATTGCTTGTATGGGCCGTGAAGGCTAGGATCAGTAAGGCTAGTGAGACATGGAAAGATCATTTACACAAGGAGTTGTGGGCAACTGCAGCTTGGTGCATAGACATAAAGAAATGGATGAGATAGCCATTCATCAAATGTGTCAGGATATTGAGAGGAGATAGCTCAAGAGAATGAGAGATTCATTATGTTCTAGGTGTGAAGGTCTTGTGAAGAGATCCAAGCTTGGAGGAGCTAAGTAAGGGCCAAATATGTTTATGTGATAGGAGAGGGGCTGAGAAGGCCTGTGATCTGGAGTTAGAGGAGGTCAAACTTCAAAGGGAGTGAGCAAGCTCAAGAGGGAGTCAATCTTCACAAGGAGTGAGCAGGCTCAAAGGAAATCGGAAAATCAAAGGAAGAAGAGCTTCAAGTTTAGGAATTCATCGTACAAGATGGTTGTGCAAGATGCTTAGGACCGAGATGCTTCTAGGAGCAAGTTGTCTTTGAAAAAGGATCCCTCTCATACAGTAAGAATTGGTTTTGTGTCATATGGAGCAGTTGTGGTAGTGGATCAAGGCTGAAAATGTGTTCCAGGTTTGAAGGCAAAGCCACTACCAGGTGGTGTTGTGACAATAGATGGAGTGTTTGTTGGAAACATTGAGAGGGGGGTGAATCAACATTTCACTTTTTTCTTAAAATATAGTATCAAAAGCATTGAACAAAAACATCTAATCAAAAGAACACAAGATATATATACACAAGTTATTTATATTACACGGGAAGCTACAACTTCTGGATCTACTAACTACAACTGGAAGGGCTACAACCACAAGTTTACCAGCTCCCACTGGAAGAAGGTGACAACCTCTTGAAGGAAGCTACAAATTCCTTCCCTATCACCACCCTACCACCCTATAGAATAAAATATAAAAGTAAAACTCTTGGGCTTCCATGCTAGGGAAAATGGCCCAATTACAATAACATTCAAACAGCTTCAGTACTGCCCCTTTGTCATGCTTGTTGTCTCTCAAATTATAGAAGCATTGCGACAACGACTTTGGTCAGGCATTGTCACTCTGATCCCTGACCTCTTCGTTCTAGCTGTCTCCCAACAACAGGCTATGGGGGATAGTCCCTATGGAAATGTGAAGATGAAGGACAAGCTGGTAATTAACAAGTCCGAGAGACATGATTGAGTGGCCTAGCTACTTGGTTAATTTGAGCAAGAGTTAAGGATTAGATTAAATGCAAATGTGAGACCAATGCATTATGGAGTCAATTTCTCGCTTATTATCTAATATCAATTATAGACCAAGTAAACCAAATGGACAATCACTGCTTAGATGCTTCACTAACCTATATGCTTTGCAAATCCTAAGAACTAGGTGTGATGCAAGAATCTTGATTACTTTTAGTCTAAGTCACCTGACACGGGGATTCGGGACACGTAGGATTCGAGATTTGTGGTGTCGGATTCGGACACGCTGACCCCCCGGAACAGGACACATTAGAACACGTTATATATTATTTTATTAAAAATATATATTATATTATTAAAAAATAGATATTATCATATTTCTTACACAAATTTTAATTAATGATACAAATTTATTGATCTCAAACATAGATCTTCATCTATAGCTATTAGCATGCAGAGTACATACAAAATTCAAATAAATGTCAGTGGTACTAGTCACATAAATGATAAATCTATTAAAAATTTAAATCATGATTCATAATTCATAACTGAAAGACAACTTACAACTACAAGATAGTAAGATAAACACACTGACAACTGTAGTTTTCTCATTAAGTCATCAAATCAAAATGTGTTACATAGGTAGTGTTGGTGCAATGCCAATGGCAAATAGAAATAGAAAATATAAAACAACTACAGGTATACAAGCCTCAAGGCATCAATCAGCATCAGAATCAACATCACTGTTCCCATCATCATGGTCCCCACTGCTCTCCTCTGCATCCTCCTCCTCCCGTGTATCCATAGTCGCCTCTGCATCTGCTGGTATGGAGGTTTACCCCTCTAAGTCATCAAATCTAACAGGCTCTAGCACTGGATCATTGAGATCCATGTTGGCCAATGCCAACTCAACAGTGGTGTCCAGACCCATATCATCCGGAACAGTGTTACCTGGGAGCGGGAGCGAAAATAGGAGCCGGAGCGACATATTCAGAAGCTCTTGGTTTGGTGCTCTTGATTAAATACAAGTTCCATACTTTACTACATGACAAAATTCAATGGAAACATTGCAATCCCCCAATCCTAAAATCCTGAAAAACTGATAAGTCTGCTGGATTTTGAATGAAATCTAAAATTCTACTTTCTCCATATGAAATCCAATGAGGCCGGAACCACTCTCAAACATCCTGAGTCATTTCATGGTAATGTTAAAAATTTAAGTAAAAGGATGAAAATGAAGATTAAGGAGAATGTCACTTTTACTTTAAGAATTTAACATTACGATGAATAGCGTATCAATACTAGGGCCTAGACTTGATCATGAAGCTGCCAAAATGCTCTACTCCTTGCTGCAACAGCACAAATCACTTGCCAACAACAGAAATCACTTGCCAACAGCATAAATCACTTGCCAAATGAAAATATTAATGAGCAAACACGCCCTTTTCTTTCCCACACTGAGCTTAGCGAGTCTTGGAAACAGGACACGTGTCCCAAAATCGCGACACGCTTTTGAAAATCGTGACACGACCTTGGATTCGACGTGTCGGAAACGGACACGACGTGTCATATGATTTGGACACGAATCCGGACCGAATCGTGTCGGATTCATTGGATTCGTAGGGGGTTTAGGACGAATCCGGTGACTTAGCTTGAGGCACATGGACATAGCGTGGGTAGTGGAGTTGAGGATTTCAGAGATTGGGGGACAACCCGAGCCACCCCACCCAAACATTAAGACTATTTTAGACAGGTACCTGGTAGTGTTTGGGGACATACCACCAGGGCAGTCACCTAACAGGGGTTTTGAGCACACCATTGAGTTAGAGCCTGGGGTGCAGGCGGTCATCACCACTCCTTATAGGCATCCTAAGGCCTACAAGGATGGGATAGAGTGGGCTATCAAGGAGTTGCTAGCATTGGGGCATATTAGATTGATAGTACTGGTGAAGAAGAAGGAATGGACCCTGCATATGTGCATCGATTACAGGGCACTCAACAAGAAGACAGTGAAGAACAAATATTCCATTCCGCGCATTGATGAATTCATGGATGAGCTTAGAGGAGCCAAGTACTTCTCTAAGATTGATTTGCACTCGGGGTACCACTAGATCAGGGTGAGGGATCAGGACATCCCTAAAATGGCTTTCAGGTGCCGCTATGGGCACTTTGAGTTCTTGGTCATGCTCTTCGGGCTGACCAATGCACTTGCCACTTTCTAGTCATGCATGAACCATGTATTCTGTGGGCAGTTGCATAAGTTTGTATTGGTATTTTTTGATAATATCCTGATTTACAACCGCAGATGGGAGGAGCATTTGCAACACTTGGAGGTGGTGTTGCGTATTCTAGAGGAGCAACATCAGTTCTATGCCAAGTTGTCCAAGTGTGAGTTTGGTCTGACGTAGATGCTCTTCTTGGGGTACATCATTGGCGCTGATGGAGTGAGCGCACATGAGGAGAAGATCCAGGCCATCTGGGAATGGCCTGAGCCCATTAATGTAACTAAGCTTAGGGGGTTCATAGGCATATGCACTTATTACAGGAAGTTTGTGAAGGGCTTCTTACAACTAGCAACTCCCCTCATAGATTTGACAAAGAAGGGAGCTTTCACGTGGATAGAGAAAGCACAATCAACATTTGATCGCCTCAAGGCGGTGATGTGCAGCTGCCCAGTATTGGCACTTTCGGATTTCACGCAGCCATTCACACTAGAGTGTTGTTAGCCTCACTCTCACATTAAAAGCAATTATAAGTCCAAAAATATTAAATTAATTAAAATCATGAAAGTTGGATTTAATTCCTAACTTTCTAGATTGGATTTGTTCCTCAAATTTAGGAGTTAGTTTACGTCTAGTTGGTTGAGAGATTCTCTCCAACTAGTTAGGATCCTAGATTAGTGTATGGTTGAGATGTTTGCTCAACCAAAGAGTCCAATATAGACGCACTATCTTGAGACAAACTTCCTCATGTATTTATATGTGTACCATAAACATTATTTCAACAATATGGAGAGAGGAATACAGTGAGGCTCTTAGGCCTTTTCCGCCATTTCTGATTTGTTAATGTCTCTGATATATTTTAATGTATGTTTATTGTAAATCCTTCATTGTGGTATCGAAGCATAGAGATGTGGGGACTGTGAGTAATTGAGCTTATAGAGCCAAAGGTTAAATTGACATGTATATGAATCAGGCTTCCCTTGTTGGAATGGCATTCGGGCTTTGCACAAAATGTGGATGAATGGAGTGTAATAGTGTTCCTTGGCTCTGTAACCAACCTGGTTTTTTTCCACCATTGGAAAACCCACAAAGCCTCCACTGCCTTGTCATGAGCCTTGAGATAATTTACCATTGCCCAACACTGTATTGGGTCCCCTCCTTGCACGTTTTGAAGGATTTGATGAGGACAGATACCTTGCTTCAGCAAGTGTAGCACTGCGGCCCTCCTCTTTCCAAGCAATTTCTTCATATCGATTTTGTCATCAATCAAAGTATGAACAATGCTAACATCTGTTGTCATATATGATGTCATTTTCATTCAACTCAATCTCAACCTTGTAAGTCCGCTTGATAGCAAAATCCTATCTTTGCTTGGTTTTGCCATTGGGCAACTCATCGTCAGCATTTTTCTTCAAAATCATTCAAACTGCCGCTTTGAGAGCAGTCCAAATCCGTCATTGATGGCCGAGGCTCGAGGTTTCTGTCGGTGATGAGAGGGATATGAAACAATTCTATTTGTTTTCTTCCTTGGAGATTTGACTGCAAAGATTCTGACACTGTCTTTCCGGTGATCGCATCGGGGTTGAGGAGTAGCACCCTAAGCAAGTGCAGTTGAACTCCCATTGCTTAAATACTCGACATTTTCGAGTAAAAGACCCATGATTTCTTCAGTTTCAGTTTCAGCGTGTACCTGCAGCAAGTGAGCTCAGCGAACAAATATGTTTCTGACACAGACCAATTGTTTGAAGGAAGCTCAGCCGAAGCATAGCGGATCTGGCCATATTCATGAAACTATTATACGATCGAGATATTTTCTATGCGGAGCGTGTAACGGAGGAAGATCTACAATGTATTGTTGTTGTTAGTGGTGGATCAGTGCAAACTTCTTTGAACAACATTGTGCTTGAGGTACTTGGAATCTGTGCAGAAACAAGAAGGCACACTCATTGGTAAGTCTGAGTGCGCATTGAATATTGATCGGATCTATCACCCAGAGGTAGAGCGAGTGGGCCAAGAGAAGTGTTGGAGGTAGTTTTACTTGCAGGGACTTTTTTCCGGAGGCTATGCGAATTTTCCAGAGTAGGCAGTGCACATTTTTGGGCAACAATGCGAGTGCCAAGGGGAGGTGCGAGTTTGCTGGAGGAGGTCAATTTGATTTGCAAAGGAGACTTTGTTCTCCGAATTATTTTTGCCAATGGAGATTATTATTTGCCGGACCTTTGCCAAGATTAGGCAAGTACTTTGATGTACTCTTAAATTGCTAAAGAATTAATAATATAAACCCTCAACTATTGTACTGGTTTCCCCACATTGGGGTTTTTCCAGGGACTATTGTCCAAAAATCTTGGTGTCCATAATTTTGTGTGTTCTCAGTTCCTGAATTTAATTTTGTGATGATTGCAGTAGTGAATTAATCGTTATTTGCCGTAATTTTATGAAGAGAAAAAAATCCACAGTGGATAAAAGATTAAATTTTTAGTTGCTTCAATCATGAAAATTTCACATGGTATTAGATCTGTTCTAGGCGCAAAAGGTTTGCAGTGGTAAATCAACAAAAGGCATAGGAAGAGATGCACATAAGTGTTTTTGCCCATATCGATTTCTTAAGATTTCTCCACTTTGTTTGAGTTCATAGATTTTTTAGAAATGGCCACTTAAGGATTGAGAGATCAAGATAGGTTGGATGGAGCCTCAAACTTTGGACTTTGGAAGTCCAATATGTTCTTCTTATTGGATGAGCATGGTTTGAAGGAGTTTGCTATAGCAACTGTTGTTGTACCAACAAATCCTATCTTGCTACATGAGTACAGGAAGGATAATGCTAAAGCAAAGAGGATGATTCTCAATAGAGCGAGATATCAGATCATCCCGCATCTCGCAGAGAAAGATGCAACGAAGCAAACGTGGGATGCCATTGTCAAACTGTACCAATATCCTTTAGAAAACAGGAAAATGATCTTCAAAGAAAGGCTGAGAACCATCAAGATGCATAAAGGCGAGGATGTAACTTTCTTTCTCACCAAGGTTCGGTTTGTCAGAGATGAACTTGTTGCAGTTGGAGAGAAGCTGAGTGATGACGAGCTAGTGCGTGTAGCACTCAATGGATTTACCAAGAAATGGCATATGTTCGTCCAGGTGGTTTCTGGGCAAGGCAAGCTTCTAGATTGGGATCACTTATGGAGTGATTTCACTTAGGAGGAGCTGAGGCTCACCTTAGTCAATGGCACCAGTAGCAGCGGGAAGGCACCAAAGGTGAAGGAGGATCAAAAAAATGTTGCTTTAGCAAGAAAAGGTAAAATGAAGAAGGGTCCTAGTAAGGGACAAGGTTCAAAAGGAGAAAAGAAGAAGAATGACCTATCTAAGGTTAGATGTTTTGGTTGTGGTCAACATTGTCACTATGTCAGTCAATGTCCTCATTGGAAGAAGGATAAGAAGGGGAAGCAAACACAAACTTTAGCAAACATTGAGGATTTTTCTTCTAGGCTGGAAGATGAATTTGCTCTCATAGCTTGCCTCTCTAGCTCCACGTCCACAGGTGTCCGGTACGTAGATAGTGAAGCGTCAACACATATGACAGGGGTAAGAGACTACTTCTCTAGTTACAAGGAGGATATAGAATTCCAGATCCAGATGGGAAACAAGACGAAGTGTACTCCAGTTGGGAGAGGTACCATCAACATTTAGAGGGAGCTAGACAAGAACAGTAGTGTTACAGATGTGTTGCATGTACTAGGTTTGGGGATGAACCTGATTTTAGTGTCTGCACTATAGGATAAGGGGTACGATGTTTACTTCATGTTGCAGGTGGTGTTCATTAAACACTAGAGTTGGAAGAAGGTCAAACAGATTGGGCTTTGAAGCAACAAGCTACATAAGTTACAACTTGATTCTCCAAAGGTATTGGTTAGCAGCAACACTAGCAGTGGTAGAGACTTGGGAGAGTTATGGCATAGGAGGATGGGACACTTACACCATGGAGCACGTAGTTGCTCAAAGAGATTGTAACAAGGGTTCCAGAATTAAGCACAAAACACGATGACTTGTGCAGGGGGTGCATACTTGGGAAGCTCACTAAGCTAGCGTTCCCAAGAAGTTACAGTAGAGCCGATGGTGTGTTGTAGTTGATATGTTAAAATTGGCAACTAGGACCAAACTCCATGTTGGTCATCTTATATATGGCAGCTGATATTTTTCTTGGATCCCTGTCATTTAGAGGTGTAGGATTGATCTAAATATCATTTGATTCCGATAGGTATTCATGGAGTTATGAATTATTTGTGTTATAAGACAATTCGTCAAGGTCGGCCAGCAACCAAATAAACCCCACATGTGCTCAACGTTTTAGTATAAAAAGAGGTGACTTGATTGTCATTTGCACACACACTTCACTCTTGATTTCTCTCCACTTGTTTTGGGTTTTAGTGGAAGAGAAGTCTAAGAGGAAGAAGCCCTAAACACAGGTCTAGAAGGAGACCCTATTCGCTGTGAAAGAAGGATGCCCTAGCCGCAGGTCTTGTGAAGGTTTGGCCGCAGTTCAAAGGGAGATCTAGCATGGTGAAGGAGGCCTAACAGCTGACCCTAAATGCAGTCTTATCATACCCTAGATGCCCTAATCTATACGCTGTTTGAGACAGCCCTTAGACGCTGGAAAAGAGGCAGTAAAACTCGCTGCCCTAACCAGCGAAAAAGGTAGGGACAGCGTGGGTGTTTTAGGGCTGTTAGATCCTCTTGGTGACTGCGTGGAGGGTTGTTCCATGCTCCAAAGAGGCCGAGTTAGGTAAGGAGAATTGCAGACTGTTTGTGGGCAGCTTTGAGGTAAGGGTGACACTGTTTGGTTGGCTAATAGGTGACAACAATCCCCGTGGTAGGTCACAGGCCTTGCCTAACTAAAATAGGGATAGCATGGGGGCTTCTTGGGCTGAAAAGTACCCAAAAATGGAGGAGACCCTTCCTTGACATGGGTGCCTTAACCAGTCACAGTAAGGAACAACAGCAAACACAGTTTTCTACACCTCCTATCTGCTGTAAGAAAGAGACATTGGTGTGTTTTAGTGCACATCTTGTCCGCTGTCCTAAAGACCAGTCAAATTAAAGAGAGAGGTCTCTTCAGATGAGGAGATCCTATGTGCTGTCACAAAAGGTTCTTATCAGCAGTCTAGATAAAGGAACTGCTACCCATACCTAGTTCCTATAACACACAGATCAGAATTGTGTGTTTCCTAGGACTGTGGGATCATAGTCTATCTAGCTGCTAAGGCTGTGTGGCAGCATGACTAAGGCAGTATGCAGCATGACAAAAATGTACATGATGCTGCAATGTTTCATGGTAGATACATAGGACAGCAAAGATAGTGCTACAATGTTTCATGGTGGATACATAGGACAAAAAACATAGTGCTGCAATGTTCCATGGTGGATACATAGGACAGCAAGTACATAGTGCTGCAATGTTTCATGGTGGATACATAGGACAACAAGTACATAGTGCTGCAATGGTTCATGGTGGATACACAGGACAGATATGACATTGTGCAGCAGTGGCACAATGGGACAGCCATGACATAGTGCAGCAGTGGCACAACGGGACAACCATGACATTGTGCAGCAGTGGCACAATGGGACAACAAGCATGTGCAGCATGGTGCTGCACGCTGAGGTGCAGCATGATGACGAGATGCAGCACAATGATAGGTGAAGGAGTTAGTTGAAACAGCGTGTCTTCAATTGATCTCATGTATCATCTTGTTAGAGATGATCTATGTTCTTATCTAGATAAGTCAAAGTGTTGACTTTTGTTGTAAATGTATTATCTCTCTCTCTCTCTCTGCTGAACTATTGAAGAACATATAAGAAGAATTGATCAAGGGTTTCCCCACATTGGGGTTTGTCCTTGGCTAGTGCCACATCTTGTGTCCTCTTGTCTTGGCTTGTCTTCTGCGATTTATGTTTATGTTCTATCTGCAGTTTCCTTTAACACCGATGTGATTGCTAATCTGGAAAAGGTATTGAGCTAATTGTGAAAATTGAAATAAATTGCTTTCGCATAGAACATACCTAAAGTTAACATGGTATCGGAGCTGGGGTGAAGACAATGCCCAAGCAAGAGTGAGAGCAATCACCGAAGAGTGAAAGAGCAACTAATGGGAAGTCTGGATCTAAAGGTGGAAAGAAAGGCAGATGCCTTGGTTGTAATAAGTTCGGCCATTATGTGAAGGAGTGGCCGATGTAGGGACACATCACTTGATGATGATAACAATCATTCCAGGGACATTTTCAATGATCAGAGGAATGATAGGTAATGCAGGTCATCGAGGAAAGGACCAACTCTTCAGAGAAAGCAAGGAACCCCTGGTATGAAGAATCAAATGTTGTTTCTGATAAGATAAAGAAGCGTTATCTTGTATTGG
The DNA here is from genome assembly GCA_000404065.3 of Pinus taeda. Classification (NCBI taxonomy): domain Eukaryota; kingdom Viridiplantae; phylum Streptophyta; class Pinopsida; order Pinales; family Pinaceae; genus Pinus; species Pinus taeda. The sequence continues at coordinate 46,088 of APFE030082488.1, read as the reverse complement.
CCCTCTCCTTCAGATTCTTTGGGAATTTGGCTTATTGATTGTAGTGCTCCAAAGCACTTCAATGGATAGAAGGGTGATCTCTCTCTAATTTGGTAGAGATGGAAACAATCGTGAGATTATACTTGGAGTCGATGCCACCTATCCCGGAAAGGGTGTAGGAAATATTACCCCTCAATTGAATGAGGGTAACTCGATTCATTTTCAGAATCTCTTTTATGTACCTGATCGCAAGAAGAATCTGGTGTCCATTTCGGCAATGGAAGTCAAAGGTTTCAGTGTGGCATTCATCGATGGAAAGGTACGTGTTTGAAAATAGAATTTTCAAAAGATGTTTTGACTCATGGGTTCAGGGTTGGCAATTTGTATCAAGTTGCAGGATGGTCCATTGGGGACCATGTCAGTTGACACATCTCATCTATAGCACTGGAGGTATACTTATTATAGGACCCTACACGATGTGAGTCAGATGGTGACAGGGATGCTTGAATTCAAGAAGAGCATGAAGGTACATGTTTGAGATGTACCGAAGGAATATCTTGCAAGGGGACCATTCCCCTCATGTAGCAGGTCCACAGGTTTGGAACAACTCGAGGGGTTTGAGATTCATGATCGAGAATCTCATGTATGCAGGTGGAAGAAAGCCCTCTATGGCTTGAAGTAAAACACCCCGGGCATAGTATGAGAGGATTGATAGCTGTGATATGAAGCTGGGATTCACTAAGAGTGAAGCCGATCCAAACCTTTGCTTGAAGGTTGTGGATGATAGACCTCTCATACTGACACCTTTTGAGGACGACCTATTTCTAACAGGTGCAAACCCTCTCATTTGCAGAAGTAAGAGGGAGTTGGATTCCAGATGTGGAATGGTAAACTGCAAGCCCATGACTACCTCGAGGATCTTAACTTTCAGAAGTTATATGGTAGTGATGCCGGACCAGATTTGGGAAATGCCTCTGAGTCTCATAAAGTCATTTGTGTTGATGTTCTTGGTGAATTTCTGTCCAGACATATGATTTGCAACTAGTATGAGGAGCTCATATATGGTTGAGCCTCACTGGATTGGTGCCAAGAATCTTATGAGATATCTTTAGGGCACAATCTCTCATGGATTGAGATACACTGCCGGAAATGTGAAGTTGCATGATTATTCGAATGCTAATTAGGTAGGCAGTGTGGAGGATCGCAAGAGCACTTCCGAGCGTTGGTTCTCTTTGGGTTTTGTTCGATATCCTGGATGAGTAGGAAGTAGAAATCGGTTACTATAAGCATCGCTGAGACCGAATACATAGCTACGAGTATGATCTCGTGTGAAACTACCTGGTTGTGGAAGCTCTTCAGCGAGTTGTCTCTACACATGATGGATACCATCAGGATCCTCTGTGACAACTAGGGGGGGATTCGATTGTTGAGGAATCCCGTATTTGATGATTGCTCCAGCAGATAGACATCAGATACTACCTTATCTGGGATATGGTAAGTCGATAAGCGAGGAGGCTCCATTGCATTGAGACTGATGTACAGGTCGCAAACATTTTGTCAAAGCCCCGGGGAAAGGTCAAATCTGTGACTTTCCTTAACGACTTGGAGTCGTTGAGAAAGCATGTTGCATGCATTGAGCTCTGGGAGCTCTGGGGGGCTTTAGGTACTTACTGGAGCAACACACGACCATAGGGAAACTCACCCTCCCCTAATGGTGCGCTGTGTATAGGGTGAATAGTTCAGCCTTCCCCTGTGATACCCTGAGGCGACTTTGGGACAAGATGATTCGTTCTCTTGTGAGCCAGGATGATTAATTCTCTTATAGGACAAGATGATTAGTTCTCCTGTCGAGGCAACCTACCCATGCAGTCTAGGACTCATGGGAAGTACCTCTCATCTGATCAATGAGCAGGGAAATGGGGTTAGGGACCATAGTAGTACTATTGATGGACGTGTTGTTGTATCTACTGTACTCCCTGTGCTAGGATGACCTCCATTGATCTAGGATTAATGAAACTGATCTGGGATCAGTATGAGTGGTTTGAGACACTCTTTTGTGATATTGATATGGGATCAATGGAATTGACTTCGGGTCAGTAAGAGTGGTATGACACACTTTTCTCATATGAAATTGACTTCGGGTCAGTAGAGAATGGTATGAGACATTCTCGATCAATTCTTCTTCTTCATGGTTCAGCAGAGCAGAGTAATGCAGGGCACTGATGGCAGAGATAGTACAGTTGGACAGATGGATCAGCCGATAGAGTTCTCCCTAGTTGAGAGGGAGTGTGAAAATTGGCAACTAGAGCCAAACTCCATGTGGGTCATCTTATTTATGGCATCTGATATTTTTCTTGGATCCCTCTCATCGAGAGGTGTAGGATTGATCTAAAGATCATCCGATTCCGATAAGTATTCATGGAGATATGAATTTATTTGTGTTATTGGACAAATCGTCAAGGTTGGCTAGCAACCAAATAAACCCCACAAGTGGTCAACGTTTCAGTATAAAAGGAGATGACTTGAGAGTCATTTCTTTCACTCACTTCACTCATGATCTCTCTCCACTTGTTTTGGGTTTGGTGGCTAGAGAGATCTAGAGGGAGAAGCCCTAGATGTTGAACCTAAGATGCCCTAGCCGCAATCTTATGAGATCATCTTGCAGGTAAGAGGAGATCTATACACTGCCAAAGAGGAGACTAATTCACTGCCCTAATGAGATCTAGACACAGTCATGGAGGATCATGGAAGAGTCTTATACGCAGCCCTAATCACAGTCATGCAAGAAGACAATCTGGCTACAATCAAGAAAGGGTTCTATATGCAACAAATCAAGGTACCCTAGACGCAGTTGAAGGGAGGAACGCCTAGCTGCAATTGAAGGGGATCTAGTCATGCCCTAGCCACAGCAAAAGAAAGTCAAATGCAGCCATACATTTGCAGTTGAAGAAAGGCTCCTATACGCTGTATAGAGGAGGCCTATCCAAGAGCTCAAGAAGACCTAGCCGTTGTCATGCCACAGCTCTAAAGCTAGTCCTAGCTGCAGATCAGAGGAGACCTATACGCTGTCATAAGGAGGCTAAAGGAGAGTTCTGGCCGCAGTTATATAGAGGCTCATATTCCGCAATTAAGGAAGGCCTAAATCCGCAAACAAAAGGGAACTCTATCTGCTGTCATGAATGCCCTTATTCACAGTTTCGGAGAAGCCATATCCGCAGCAAAGGGAGGACTGATCAGCAGTGGAATATAAGCTCTATATATAGTTTGAATGGAAGCCCCAATCCGCTGTTAAGAGAGGTCCATTAGCAGTCTTGTGAAGACTCTTATTCACAGCTCAAAGAGACCTAGTTGCAGTCACTTTAACTGCTGTCATAATACCACATTGTTGTAGGTGACTAATTGTAGACTATTTGGGCAGGTTGATAACTCAGTGTTGCTGGACATATTATAATTTATGGGACAGCAACATAGTATAGCTCAATGCTATCAACATACAGTGATGGGTAGCAATGCAGCGTAATGTAAAAAGGGTGCAGCATGATATGATGCATAGTACAGCACTATGTATGATGAAGCTACATGGTTGGATGCTACATGCAGCAGCAAGCTTATACATAGGACAGCTGCAAGCATGAAGAATCATGAACAGCAGCAGCATGTTAAAGCATGGACAACAGCAAGTACATTGGGACAGCAGTGAGCATGGTGCAGTAGTGGCACTATGTACAGCGGTGCTAAACACTAGGACAGCAGCAGCATGAGGTCCAGCGTTATGATGATGGGTGCAACATGGTGCAGCACGGCGAGGTGCAGCATAATGACGAGATGCAGCACAATGATAGGTGAAGAAGTCACCTTAGAGAATCAGTTGAAGCAGCATATCTTCAACTGATCTCATGTATCATCTTCTTAGAGATGATCTATGCTCTCATCTAGATAAGTCAAAGTGTTGACTTCAGTTGTAAATGTACTATCTGTCTCTCTCTCTCTCTGCTAAACTATTGAAGAACATATAAGAAGAATTGATCAAGGGTTTCCCCACATTGGGGTTTGTCCCTGGCTAGCGCCACATCTTGTGTCCTCTTGTCTTGGCTTGTCTTCTACAATTTATGTTTATGTTCTATCTTCAGTTTATTTTAATGCTGATGTGATTGTTAGTCTAGAAAAGATATTGAGCTAACTATGAAAATTGAAATAAATTTCTCTAAGCATAGAACATACATAATCTTAACATGGTATTGGAGTTGAGGTGAAGACAAAGCCCAAGCAAGAGTGAAAGAGTAATCACTGAAGGCAATTGGGAAAGGACAAAAGGATCAATGGATTCCACATCCCTCTTCAAATTCACCAAGGGTGAAGTCGAAAGGATCAATGGATTCCACATCCCTCTTCAAATTCACCAAGGGTGAAGTCGAAGCAGAGTATATTATCAAAATGGCACAACGGAAGCTTCTGATGGCCTACCTAAAGATCACTTCATTGGTAAGTCCGAATCTAAGAGTGGAAGGCAAGGCAGATGCCTTGGTTGCAATAAGTTCGGCCATTATGCGAAGGAGTGTCCAAATGGGAGGGACACATCACTTGATGATGATAACAATCATTCCAGGGACATCTTCAATGATCAAAGGAATGACAGGTAATGCAGGTCATCAAGGAAACTGCCGAATCTTCAGAAAAAGCAAGGAACCCCGGGTATGAAGAATCAAATGTTGTTTCTGATAAGATAAAGAAGCATTATCTTGTATTGGCCCTCTCCTTCAGATTCTTTGGAAATCTGGTTTATTGATTGTAGTGCTTCAAGGCACCTCATCGGATAGAAGGGTGCTCTCTCGAATTTGGTAGAGATGGAAACAATCGTGGGATTATACTTGGAGTCAATGCCACCTATCCAGGAAAGGGTGTAGGGAATGTTACCCCTCAATTGAATGTGGGTAACTCGATTCATTTACAAGAATTTCATTTATGTACTTGATCGCAAGAAGAACCTGGTGTCCATTTTGGCAAAGGAAATCAAAAGGTTTCAAGGTGACATTCATCGATGGAAAGGTACATGTTTGGAAATAGAATTTTCAAAAATACTCTTCCTCATGGGTTCAAGGTTGGCAATTTGTATCAAGTTGTAGGATGGTCCATTGGGGACCATGTCAATTGACACATCCCATCTATAGCACCGGAGGCCTATTATGGGGCCCTACCCGATGTGAGTCAGATGGTAACAGGGATGCCTAAATTCAAGAAGAGCATGAAGGTACATGTCCAAGATGTACCGAAGGAAAATCCTACAAAGGGAACCATTCCCCTGATGTAGCAGGTCCACAGGTTTAGAAAAACCCAAGGGGTTTGAGATTCATGATCGAGAATCTCATGTGTGCTGGTGGAAGAAAGCCCTCTATGGCTTGAAGCAGATCACCCCGGGTTTGATATGAGAGGATTGATAGCTGTCAGATGAAGCCGAGATTCACTAAGAGTGAAGTCGATCCAAACCATTGTTTGAAGGTTGTGGACGATAGACCTCTCATATCGGCACCTTCTGAAGACGACCTATTTCAAACAAGTGCAGACCCTCTCACTTGCAGAAGTAAGAGGGATTTGGATTCCGAATGTGGAAAGGTAAACTGCAAGCCCGTGACTACCTCAAGGATCTTAACTTTCAGAAGTTATATGGTGATGATGTCGGACCAGATTTGGGAAATGCCTCTAAGTTTCATAAACTCATTTGCATTGATGTTCTTGGTGAACTTCCATCCGAACATATGTTATGCAGTTAGCATGGTGAGCTCATATTTGGTTGAGCCTCACTGGATTGGTGCCAAGAATCCTCTGAAATATCTTCGGGGCACAATCTCTCATGGGTTGAGATACACTACCGGAAATATGAAGCTGCATGATTATTCGAATGTTGACTGGGCAGGCAGTGTGGAGGATCACTAGATCACTTCTCATTGCTGGTTCTCTTTGGGTTCTGCTTCAATATCATGGATGAGCAGGAAGTAGTAGTCGGTTGCTATAAGCACCACCGAGACCGAATACATAGCTACAAGTATGATCTCGTATGAAGTTGCTTGGTTATGGAAGCTCTTCAGTGAGATGTTTGTACATATGATGAATACCACCATGATCCTCTGTGACAACTAAGGGGGGATTCGATTGTTGAGGAATCCCGTATTCGATGAGTGCTCCAGCAGATAGACATCAGATACTACCTTATCTGGGAAATGGTAAGTCGATGAGCAAGGAGGCTCCATCGTATTGAGACTGATGTACAAGTAATAGACATTTCGTTAAAGCCCCAGGGAAAGGTCAAATCTATGACTTTCCTGAACGACTTGGAGTCGTTGAGAGACGTTCTTATAAGGGTCTTGCATGTTGCATGCATTGAACTCTAGGAGCTATGGGAGGCTTGTGGTACTTACTAGAGCGACATATGACCACATGGCGACTCACCCTCCCCTGGTGGTGCGCTATGTACAGGGTGAAAGGTTCAACCTTCCCCTGTGGTACCCCGTGACGATTTTGGGACAAGATGATTAGTTCTCCTATGGGCCAGGATGATTAGTTCTCCTGTGGCGACTGTTGGACAGGATGATTCGTTCTCCTATGGGATAGGATGATTAGTTCTCCTGTCGAGGCATCCTACCCATGTAGTTTGGGACTCATGGGAAGTACCTCTCATCTTATCAATGAGCAAGGAAATGGGGTTAAGGACTGTTGACCACTACGTGTCAACTATCCATAGCAGTACACCCCCTTTTTCACAAAAGGGATAGCGCTTGATCGACATGTCTGTGCCATTCGACTGTTGTCATCAACCCAATCATATTGTTTTGTAAACATAGCCTGCATGTGTAAATTGTAAATAATCTTAGCAGATATGAGTCATGTATGTAAACTGCCTAGGCAAACCTAATTTTCTAATGATAATATACGTTCCGGAAGGTTTTTTGTCTCACCAACCTATGGTCGGTAGAGTGTTCCTTCAGCCTAACCCCAAAGCCGGAACGGATTTTGTCATTAGAATCTTAGGGGAGTCCTAGTGTGCTTCAAGTCTATGTAAATTGGAAATAATTCTGACTATTTGGTTAGGTTATTTCAAATTGCTTGATCTGCTAGATTATATTTGTGTCGCATGACTGGGTGGTCTATGGGGGTCTATGTCAAATGGGTTCTCCCCCTTGAGATGTAACATTGTAAAGGTCGTGATGTAAAGCGTCTTAAGGGTTAGAAAATGTTTTAGTCCCCTCATAAGTCCTAAGTCCTAGGTCCTAGGTGATTTTTCCAAAGGCTAAGTTCGAGGATCCAAAAATTAAAAAAATTAAAAAATAAAAATATAAAATAATAAAATTTAAAAATAAATTAAAAAGATAAATAAAATTAATAAAATAAAAAATTAATAAAATAATAATAGTGAAAATTTTGAGAAAATAAATGCAAAATTTTAATTTTTAATATATTAAAATGCATTTAAAATTTCGATGGATGAGATTGAAAGGGATTTTGATCCTCATCGACGCTTGAGGTTAGCTTGACATGGATCACTCGAACTAGCCATTGGGAATTTTTCCTTTAAATAGGGTGTCAGGGGTCATTTGAGATCATTGGATCTTAGAGTCGTGTGCTAAAGAAAGCTCTCTTGTAGTCATTTTTTTGTGCAATAAAGAAGGACTTTGGGGTTGAAATCTTGCTGGTGTTACTCTTTTGGAAGTGCTGTAAAATGTTTTATTTTTCTGCATAATTTTATTTTCAGCCATTGATGATAGCTTGATGAAGATTGATTTAGGCACAGGTATCTTGTTTGATCTCTGGGGTTTGAATGATAGTTTAATTTTTTATATATAATGGCAAGTATCTCCATTTGATCTGAATTTCATTGTTGTTTTCTACCTCTATGTTAATGGTTGATTTAAGCTGTGCAGGATATCCTTAATTTTAAGTTTACCGAGTATTAGGGGAAGTTTTCGGCTGAACCAACCAACTCCCGAATTGCGTTTTCTGAAAGAGCCCAGCCAGTTTTAATCCCGGGCTTATCATTAGAATTTGTGTTGCAGATGCATGAAGGGATTTCTAAAGCACCTCACATTAAAGTTAAAATCCTGAAAATATTTCTGTGGCATAACGATAAATCTGGCAACCTAGAGCCTTCAGTTTGTAAATACTGTAATTATTTAGTTGGTTCTTAGGGTTTTTAGGGTTTCATTTATTTGTTGCATTTTCAAGTTCTGGCTATTTGTTTTCATTGTTTTCAGGTTGCAGGTTACAAGTTGCAGATCTGAAGGTGAGCTTCAATCTTGAAGCCAGATCTAGGCCCTAGAGGGTAAGCTCTGGCCTTAGAACTAGTTCAGTTTTTACAAGTGTACAGTTCTGCTGGCCAAGATCTCAATTTTTCAAGAAAATTTTTCGAAATTCTTTTTAGAATAGGTTGTGAGATTGTTGCTTCACCTCCAAGCAGTTTTCTCCCACTGGCAGCACACTTAGCATTTTTTCCACTGCGTTTTTCTGCTCAGCTCCTTCCCTTAGCAATCTGCCCACGTATCATTGCCACACCTTTGGCCAGTCTCTACCTACAAATCTCTTCAAATTCACGCGCTACCTTCTTCCTTACCTATCAGCTCTCCCTCCACCGATTTGTTGTTCGACCCGCCTCCACGTATCCCTCATCGCTTCATCGGCCTTCCATTCATCGTTGCCATTTATCTGGGGCCTATACGCAGCCCCTAAGCCAGCATCCGCAACTCCATCTTTTCCTTATGTTTTTTTTTGTCTACAACGAACAGCTCCCATGCTACTCTTCAAAAAAGAAAAACCTTGCTACATCGCTCTCCTCTCGCTCGAGCTCATCCCCTGTCCGTCGAACCCCATTCCATCACTGCAATCTCCGCTGCCATCAAACGTCCAGGCCTACACACGTTGAAACACAACAGCAAAAACAAAACAAAACAAAAATCGATTTTTGGTAAGTCGTAAGAGTAGAGGTTTAGCGTAGGTGGTACCTTAGGTTATAGTTTCAGATTTTTGTTTCTATCGTATAGTTTAGATTTTTTTTAGATTTAAATTTAAATTTTAGATTTTATAAATTTTATTTTTTACATATATTAGATCGTATTTTAATTTAGCTTATAGTATTCAAATATGTTATAGTTTAATTTTGTTTTGGTTTGATTTTAAATAATATCAAAAACATCATTAAAAATAAAAAGTCTCAAGAAAGCATAAAAAAGTAATCCTTAGGCTTTTTATTTTATTTTATAGTTTAGATTTTTATTTAGATTTAAGTTTTATTTATTTAGACTTTGTTTTGTTTTAATCTCAAAATTTTATAAAAATCAAAAAAATATAATAAAATCATAAAAGAGTTTTTTTTTTCAGGTCTTAGATTTAAGTTTTATTTAGAATTCAGATTTTATATTGTGTATATAGATTAGAAGTTAGATCTTAGTTTAGATTTAGATTTTATTTTATAATATTTAGTTTTAAATTTCATTTCATTTGTATATATTTAAATTTCATTTTCATTTAGAATTTAGATATTTGGTCTATTTTGATATAAGAAAAAATAATGAAAAATATATATAAAATTAAAAAAAAATTGAAAAAGACTAATTAAAAATTGACAATTCATTTTAATGTCTTTTTCTTTTTGTTGTGGGATTAATATTTGTCATTCTCTATAGTTAAATGCACTTAAATGTTTATCTGGAGATTAACTATTCGAAACTGGTTAACATTTAAATTGTATGGTTGTTTAAAGCATTCAATCTTTAGAAATTTAATTGCTGGATCATTATTAAAGCAATGAATTTATTGAATAGCTTATATTGCTTGGGATATTTGATGATAAATGATTGTTTTACAAAGTTCATATTTCTACAACATTTAATAAATAATCATTTAATCATTAACTCCATAAGGCACTGGTACATTAATTTCTAAAATCAATCAGGTGCTAAATTGCCTTGCTCTGTCTCCCAACTCAACTGGTTCCCAGTTGATCCTCCTTTATCCCATAGGGTCTACCCCCCTTAGCCTTGGGAGACGACTTAAACAGAGAGATCGGGGATCAGGGTGACAGCCCCTGGTCTGAGTGTTGTCGCACTGCCCAAACAATCTGTGCGACAACAGGGACCACAGTAGTACTATCGATGGACGCATCGTTGTATCTACTGTACTCCCTATGCTAGGCTGACCTCCATTGATCTGGGATTAGTATGAGTGGTTTGAGACACTCTCTTGTGATATTGATCTGGGATCAATAAAACTGACTTCGGGTCAGTAAGAGTGATATGACACACTCTCTTCAGATGAAACTGACTTCGGATCAGTAGAGAATGGTATGACATATTCTCGATTCTTCTTCTTCATGGTTCAGCAGAGCAGAACAGAGCAAAGCAGAGCAGAGCTCAGCAAAACAGAGCAAAGTAGAGCAAAGAAGTGCAAAGCACTAATGGCAGAGATAGCACAATCGTACATATGGATCAACGGATGGAGTTTTCCCTAGTTGAGAGGGAGTGTTAAATTTGGAAACTAGGGCCAAACTCCATGTGGGTCATCTTATTTATGGCAGTTGATATTTTTCTTGGATCCCTCTCATTGAGAGGTGTAGGATTGATCTAAAAATCATCCGATTCCGATAAGTATTCATGGAGATATGAATTTATTTGTGTTATTGGACAAATCGTCAAGGTCAACTAGCAACAAAATAAACCCCACAAGTGCTCAACGTTTTAGTATAAAAGGAGATGACTTGAGAGTCATTTCTTACACTCACTTCACTCATGATCTCTCTCCACTTGTTTCGGGTTTGGTGGCTAGAGAGATCTAGAGGGAGAAGCCCTGGACACTGAACCTAAGATGCCCTAGCCGCAATCTTATGAGGAGATCATCTTGCAGGTAAGAGGAGATTTATACACTGCCATAGAGGAGACTAATTCACTACCCTAATGAGATCTAGATGCAGTCATGGAGGATCATGGAAGAGTCTTATACGCAACCCTAATCACAGTCATGCAAGAAGACAATCTGGCCGCAGTCAAGAAAGGGTTCTATACGCAGCAAATCAAGGTGCCCTAGACACAGTTGAAGGGAGGAACACCTAGCTGCAATTGAAGGGGATCTAGTCATGCCCTAGTCGCAGCAAAAGAAGGTCAAATGCAGCCATATATTTGCAATTGAAGAAAGGCTCCTATACGCTGTATAGAGGAGGCCTATCCAAAATCTCAAGAAGACCTAGCCGCTGTCATGCCGCAGCGCTAAAGCTAGTCCTAGCTGCAGATCAGAGGAGACCTATACGCTGTCACAAGGATGCTAAAGAAGAGTTCTGGCCGCAGTTATATAGAGGCTCATATTCCGAAATGAAGGAAGGCCTAAATCCGCAGACAAAAGGGAACTCTATCTGCTGTCATGAATGCCCTTATTCACAATTATGGAGAAGCCATATCCGCAGCAAAGGGAGGACTGATCAGCAGTGGAATATAAGTTCTATATACAGTTTGAGTGGCAGCCCCAGTCCGCTGCCAAGAGAGGTCCATTAGCAGTCTTGTGAAGACTCTTGTTCACAGCTCAAAGAGACCTAGTTGCAGTCACTTTAACTGCTGTCATAATACCACATTGCTGTAGGTGACTAATTGTAGACTATTTGGGCAGGTTGATAACTCAGTATTGTTTGACATATTATGGGACAGCAACATAGTACAGCTCAGTGCTATCAACATACAGTGATGGGTAGCAATGCAGCATAATGTAAAAAGGGTGCAGCGTGATATGATGCATAGTACAGCACTATGTATGATGCAGCTACATGGTTGGATACTACATGCAGCAGCAAGCTTATACACAGGACAGCTGCAACATGGGACAGCTGCAAGCATGAAGAATCATGAACAGTAGCAGAATGTTAAAGCATGGGCAGCAGCAAGTACATTGTGACAGCAGTAAGCATGGTGCAGCAGTGGCACTATGTACAGCAATGCTAAACACTGGGACAGCAACAGCATGAGGTTCAGCGTTGTGATGATGGGTGCAGCATGGTGCAACACGATGAGGTGCAGCATGATGACGAGATGCAACACAATGATAGGTGAAGAAGTCACCTTAGAGAATCAGTTGAAGCAGCATGTCTTCAACTGATCTCATGTATCATCTTCTTAGAAATGATCTATGCTCTCATCTAGATAGGTCAAAGTGTTGACTTCAATTGTAAATGTACTATCTCTCTCTCTCTCTCTCTCTCTCTCTCTCTCTCTCTCTTTGTGCTGAACTATTGAAGAACATATAAGAAGAATTGATCAAGGGTTTCCACACATTGGGATTTGTCCCTGGCTAGCGCCACATCTTGTGTCCTCTTGTCTTGGCTTGTCTTCTGCGATTTATGTTTATGTTCTATCTGCAGTTTACTTTAATCCTGAAGTGATTGCTAATCTGGAAAAGATATTGAGCTAACTATGAAAATTGAAATAAATTGCTCTAAGCATAGAACATACCTAATCTTAACACATTTGCATCCATGAAGTCCTATTTAGATGTTGACTGCACCACATATAAGTCTACAAATAGAGAATAAAAGTAAACCAAATGAAGCCAAAGGGGTTAGCCCAACTAGTTGTCACCAATGTTGCTAGAAATTTGTCTAGTTCCATGGCAGCAGGAGTCTGGTCCAAATCACCTGGGTTATGTGCACTAATCTACACCAACAGATTTATTAGGGATGCCATGATCCATCCACGAATGTGGAGAAGCATCCCTTGGGTTTCCCTGTGAACTTTTACTTGGAAAAAAAAGATAAACTAAATGAAAATTACATTCCCAATGACACCTAGTGGAACAAGTAAAATCTATACCCCTTCTAATGTTTTTAATTATTAAAAAGAAATCATAACAAAACAATATAATGCTAAATCAGAAATAATGCCATTCATAAAGCAGCAAGTTAAAATATATACATTAAAGGAAGTGGAAGCTTGAAGAAATGGCAACCTAGGGTTTCGTAACACAGACCTGTTAATAAAAGGAAAAAGGCATTATTTTCGTTTGCAAGAAGCATCATCGTTTTAGAGACCTTCACGAGACATTCTTCACTCTGTAACCCCAACAATTGAAAAAACATTCAAATTCCCTTAGTTGAAAATTGAAATCTATATGAATTAAACGATTGAACTTTTAAAACATGAAGATAAAGATTTAAGAAATTCAGGGATTTAAGACTAAAGAAACAGCAATCAGGACCAAAGTTTACAAGGCAGAGAATTAAGTTTCCACTTTAAGGTAAAGGGAAAAATATTCATAACATGCAGTTGCTTAGATGTAAAGGCCAGATCCTTACCTCAGTTAAGTCACAAGAATATTATTTATTAAACTTCATGAATCACATCTTCTTAATCACAACAATTCAATAAATTGCAATTCAATTCAGCCTTTTGGGGACTTGTTATTAATAGTCAAAGTATACAAGAGAATGGAAAATATAACCAAAATAAGTAAAATTCTGCAGCTTAATATACAGTTATAATTCTGTAGATTTATTTATTTAACTATGGTATTAGAGTATTGTTACCACACAAATTGTACGTTAGAATGGTGAAAGCTCCAACCCACACCATACAATCCAAGTGGAACCTCTATAGGTCACCCACTGTCAATAGGACTTCCCTCAGCCCAAGGATCGACTATGGCATAAAACAAACCAAACATTTACTAAGGGAACCCCCTTGAGGGTCTGCGTAGCAAAGAGGCTCGATGATTACTTCACACCAACAAAAAACAAGATGAGGTCTATCACCCTGACTTCTCCTCCCACATGACTCTTTGCTCCTTGGTGGATCAATAACACTAAGCCTTCCAATGATCTTGAATCACTTACAAATTTAAACCCTTTAATTACTACAGAGAGAACCAAAAAAGAAAAGCCTTCTAAGTCAAAACATACATCACATAATAAGCCTGAAACCCAAATAACTACCAAGAAATATTTTCATTCAGCCGTAGGGAGAGGAATACTCCCACTATCCAACCATGAATTACAAATGAGGAAATCCTTCCTTTTTATAGAGAAGGTAAGGAACTTCCTTTACATCAAAAAAACATTATTTGCAGAATTTCCTTAGATCTAACAACGAAATTATAGATGTAGTCTAGTTCTAGAAACTGAGATTAATAAAATAAAGTGGTCAAAGCCAAATGTACAATGAGAAATAATATATCCGCAGAAAATAGTGGATCAATCCATCGAACTAGGAAAGAAAAAGTCCATAAATTATTGGTTCTTGAAAATAATGACCAATGTTCCCTTGATTCATGCTTGAAATAGTTGTTAAACCTTGATGGATGTGTCCATGTCCCTAGAAATGGTCCAACTTGTGCACATTTGAACTGATCTAAGATAAATGAGAGGAATAGTTGCCAAACAACTAGATTAGGTGGCTCCAACAACTAGTTTGACCCTTCTTTGACTCCCATGAGTCAGTTGGCATGTGAATTGACCAGTCCCAAAAACTACCTTGTACAAAAATACCCTACTATATTTGTCTAACATTTTGCTTGAAGGAGGTAGGCCCTGCCACGAGGATTCCAACAAACTATCACATGCCCAATTTGAAGCTAGGGTGTTTGCTATAGGCCACCTTCAATAACAGGCATGTGAGTTGCAAATTGTCACATTTTGCTTCTATGGGTGCTAGAATTCCAACGTTTTGCTACTTTTGGTGTATTGTCCTCTCCAAATTGATGGGCCAATGGAGCATGAAATAGCCTATCCGACCCCGTAGGCTATAATCTTGATAAAGGGGTTAAAACCCAGTTTTCCTATGTTTGGACCACATTGAGCAAATGTAATATCCCTAACCCGGAATATTCCTCAAACCCCAACAAACTCCAACCAAATACATGCAAATAATATAATAACCCAGAAGTGATAAAATAACAGTGGAACAGCATATAATAATGTAAACCGGAAATATAAGCAGATACACAAGAAATGCAGCGAGAAATGCTAAGCCATTTTATTATACTGAGCAATAAAATGAGTACAAGAGGTGATCAGACATATGGCACCTCGACTTGCACAAGGCAAGTGAAGAAAAGCTCTCAGAATAACAAGAAATGGCCTCTCTGCATGGATGCTGCTGGAGTACTGCTGTGCTGCTGCTGCTGTTAGGAAACAAATGATGATTTGGGGCTGCTCCCCTCCTCTGAAAATGCTGAAACTCTAGAATTGGGCTCTACTCAAGAAACCCAGAAAAACCCAAAAAGCTCTTTTGGAATAGCCGACCCCCGAAAATCACCCACTTGGGGTTCTGCGCAGTTCCTTAGTGCTCTGCACTGCCACTAAAGGAAAGCCCTCTAAACTTTGCTTGAAACTCTGCCAAAAATCCTCCAATAGGTAAGGGTTGGTTCCCTGCTCAATCACCCAGCATGAATCCTCCTGCAAAAACCCCAATACAACAATGCTACAAGAAAGAACTACGTCCCCCTCTCAGTGTTGCGCAGTCCTCCAAAATGCTGCTGAAACTGCTGCTGAAATCCTGATAAAACTACTGCTGAAATGCCGAAGGAAATACCTTGCCCGAGCAGGCACTCGAAGTCCCCAAAGGCTAAGGGTGAAATCTCCGAACAGAGACACTCAATGCACTAAACAGTGCTGCAGACTAGCTAAACAGCCAACATGCTCAGAAGTCGAAACGACTAGCTCAAAATGCACATCACTGAATGATCAAAATGAGGGGGCTCCTCTCTCTTTTATAGCCTTCGCCTCTCTCAATCCCAAGGCTCACCTCTTCCTGCGTGGTTCCCCACTTGCCATGTGTTCCTTCCCTCCTGCGCAGTCTCTCCATGTGTCTGTGTGGGCTCCATTTCTGCATCCCCCTTTGGCCCAGTTAGCTCCCCTTTAAGTCACAACGTTGTGCTACTAGGAAGTGACTTTTTATTCTAAAAGTGAGCTATGTCCCCCGTCCTCACCTTTTTTATTTACAAATAACTATAAAAGGCAAAAACTGAACAAAATAGAATATTCCAATTAGCCATGGCTAATTAGGAATATTACAGTCTCCCCCGGCAAAATGTTGCTTGTCCTCAAGCAACTAAAGTGATGGATGCTGCAAGATCTTCTCACTCTCCCAAGTGGCATCCTCATCTGGCAAATTCTTCCACCTCACCAAGAATTCTCGGACCATCCTGCTCCACAGCTGCCTCTCCCGGGTAACAATGATAGCCTCCGACTGCAATACCAAATGCCCCTCGTCATCCATGGGTGGTAACTCATCTGTCACTGTCACCTGCTGCCTCAATGCCTTTTTCAGGCATGATACATGAAAAACGTTATGAATCTTGCTGCCTTGGGACAGCTCCAACTCATATGCAACCTATCCAATCCTGCGTATCACCCTGTACGACCCATAAAAGCGGGGCTTGAGCTTCTCAGCCCCCTTCTTCTTTAGTGACGACTATGGATATGGATGTAATCGTAGGTAGACCATGTCCCCCACCTCGAACTGTCTCTCCACCCAACCCCTGTCGGCATACAGCTTCTGCTGATTCTGCGTTGTAGCCACGTTATCCTTGAGAGCTCGGAGAATATCCTGATTCTTTTGGATCCAAATCTTGGCTCTAGGAGCCTTGCTATCACCAAACATCACGTCAGCAAAAGATAAAGGATGAAACCCATATAAGGCATAGAATGGTGACATACCGATGGACATGTGATGTGAAGTATTGTAGCAGTACTCCCCTAGATGTAGCCACTTCAACCATGCTCGTTGCTGCCCACTGACATAGTTACGCCAGTAGCCCTCTAGCCACTTGTTAACTATCTCTGTCTACCCATCCGTCTGTGGGTGATAACTGGTACTCAGTGTCAACTCCGTCCCCACCAACCGGAAAAGCTCCTGCCAAAACCTGCCCATGAAACGACTGTCCCTATCACTGACGATGGTCTTAGGAAGACCATGTAGCCTGAAGATCTCTCTGAAGAACAGCTCGGCCACCTGTGCTGCTGTATAGTGTGCGGATATGGCAAAAAAATGTGCATACTTCGTCAGTCGATCAACGACGACAAAGATACAATACTTTCCCTGTACCATGGGCAACACTGTGATGAAGTCCATTGAAATACTCTCCCATTTCCCCTCCGGAATGGGAAGAGGCTACAATAATCCCGCGGGATGGCTCATCTCTCCCTTGTTCCTCTAGCAAACATCGCACTCCCGGATGTGCTGGAGTACGTCCTCCTTGAGGCCCTTCCATGAGAACCTCTCCCTAATGGCCCTGTAGGTTTTGGTAAACCCCTAATGTCCTGCCAAGGGTGAATCATGTGATGCCTGGAGTATCTTCTTCTTGAGCTGAGACCCCTCAGTCAAGAAGATCCGGTCCCTGTAATAGATGATCTCATCGACCACCCTGTACTTGTCATCCGCCACCTGCCCATCCAGAACCTCACATGCAAACCTGTCCTTGGAGTACTCTACTAAGAGTCGAGCCCTCCAATCTGTGTCCAAGCTCATAAGAGACAATGTGGCTGGTCTACGTGAAAGGGTATCTGCTACCACATTGTTCTTACCCTTGACATACTCAATGTCAAAATCATATGCTTGGATCTTGCTGATCCACTTCTGTTGCCTCTCCTGTAGCTGCTTCTGCTCCAAAAAGAACTTGAGGCTGTTGTGATCAGTCCTCACCCTGAACCTGTTACCCACCAAATACTGCTGGTACTTAGCCAATGCATGCATTATGGCCAACATCTCCTTGTCGTATATAGAATACAACCTCTCGTGCGGAAGGAGCTTCTGGCTCTCAAAGGCTATAGGGTGACCTCCCTGCATCAACACTATGCTGATCCCCTCTCCTAACCTATCACACTCCAAAACAAATGGCTGTGTAAAATCTGGCAATGCAAGCACTGGGTAGCTGCTCATAACCTCCTTGAGCCTGTGAAAGGCTTGCTGTGCTGTGTCCGACCAACTGAATGCCCCCTTCCTTGTCGAATCTGTCAGGGGTGCAGCAAGCTGCGAGAAACCTTTGACGAACTTCCGGTAGTAAGTACAAATGCCAATGAATCCTCAAAGTTCCGTCACATTTCTCGGCTCCGACCATTATCTGATGGCCCTGATCTTCTCCTCATGGACTGTCACTCTGTCCACTCCTATGATGTGTCCCAGATACAACATCTTTGTCAACCCAAACTCACACTTGGAGAGTTTGGCATAGAACTGTTGCTCCTGTAAGATACGCAATACCGTCTCAATGTGCTGGAGATGCTCCTCCCAAGTCTTGCTGTAAATGAGAATGTCATCAAAGAATACCAACACAAACTTCCTCAAGTGACTACCGAAGATGTGATTCATGCAGGACTGAAATGTAGCGGGGGCGTTGGTTAGCCCAAAAGGCATCACCAAGAACTCAAAGTGCCCATAGTGACACTTGAAGGCGGTCTTGGGAATGTCCTGCTCCCTCACACGAATCTGATGGTACCCAGATCTCAAATCAATCTTTGAGAAGAATCGTGCTCCCCTCAACTCGTCCATCAACTCATTGATCTTGGGTATGGGGTCCCTGTTCTTCAGGGTCTTCTTGTTCAGGGCCCTGTAGTCAATGCACATCCTCAATGTACATTCCTTCTTCTTCACCAACACTACAGAAGAAGCGAAAGGACTCGTGCTCGGTCGAATGTGCCCAAGAGCAAGCAACTCCTGGATAGCCTGCTCAATCTCATCCCGATTGGCCTTGGGGTGCCTATAGGGGGTAGTGATCACTGCCTGTATGCCCTGCTAAAGCTCGATGGTGTGCTCAAACCCCCGATCCGGTGGCTGTCTTGGTGGAATCTCCCCAAACACTATGGCATACCGATCAAGGATGGACTGTATCTCTGGATGTACCGTTTGCCCTGTAGTCCCTGCGTCTGATGCACGCAGCTCCACTACCGACTCTATGTCTCTCTTCTGGAAGACTGCCTCCATCCGATGAGTCGACACAGTCTGAGGCACATATGTGTGCTGTCCCCGTATCTTCTCATTTCTCCCCGTCTTCTCATCATCCCACTCCATCTCTAGGGTCTTCCAATCCGTCGTGACCTTCCCTAGAGTAATAAGCCACTGAACACCCAATATCATGTTGGTGTCCAGAATATCGACCACGTAAAAGTGGTCAGTCAATGTGTAGGTGCTCATCGTCACCGAAAGCTCTGGAACATAACGAGCACACGTCATGGCCTGATCTCCTGGGACCAAAATTGAAAACCCATCGAAGCTCTCCATCTGAATACCTCTCCGCTCAACCATCTGTGCATCGATGAAGTTGTGGGTTGCCCCATTGTCAACCAAAACCGATACGCGCTGGCCACATACTGTCCCTCGTACGCGTAGCATCAGATACTTGGGAACCCCTCTAATGATGCAAGGGCCCCTCTGGTGGGTGCAAAAGATGCACCACCTGCTGCTGGCTATGGAGGTGGTAAAGGTCCCTGTATGGCATGGCTATCTTCTGCCTCCACATCCTCCTCGTCATCCTCTTCTCCTTTGCTCTCGGAGAAGACCTCAATAAAATGTGCTTTACCAACGACACATCTATGTCCCGGTGCCCACGGCTCCTGACATGTGAAACACAATCGCTTCTTCTTCAGCTCACTCTTGACATCGTCCTCAATTTGTACTCATCCTGGATTCCCCTTTGGAGGTGGAATCCTCACATCCTTCCCCTTAGACTGAAAGGGCTGCCTTTGGGGGTAAGGTGTCCGGGCCCTTGGTAAGACATCTTGTAAGTCTCGGGTCCTGCTGATAGCGTCCTGGAGCGTAGCTGGTCTAGTGGATCGGATTAGACCCCGAAGTGGCTCTGCTAACCCCTCAACATACATATAGACCCTCCGTGCCGTGTAGAGGTCTGGCACCATCACGGAGACCCTCAAGAAATTTGCAATGTTGGTATCTGGGCTCCTTGTCTATTTGAGCCTTGTCAGCGCAACAAAATGCTGCTTTGGATCTCTCCGATCAAATCGCTCCATCAATCTCTTAGTAAACTCTGCATATGTCGTCACTGTAGAGTGCCCCGAGTGTAACCATCCCCTGAAACCACCAATCCTGGGCCTCGCCATCCAAATGCAATGTTGCCACCTTGATGGCCTTTGCCTCCGACATCTGGTTGAGCTAGAAATAAATGTCCAGCTTCTCCACCCAAGACTTCGCCGAACTGTTTGATGAACCATCAAATGTAGGCAAGTGGAATCTACTTGCTGCACGGTGGGTGTCACCATCATGGTAAAATGCTGGTTCCCTTTGTGATGATCGTGGGGCCTACTATCCCGCTGGAGCTGAACAAAATCTATGAATGAAAGAGCATCCTTGGTAATATCCCTGAACTCCTGCCCATATGCCTGGTACTCTGCAAAATAATCGCCCATATGGTTGGGCTTTGCCCCCTGTTGGGCTTTGACCCCCGTGTCTGCTCCTAAGAACGGGGGCATGGTAGAGCATGTAGGGGCATGTGAGGCCTTCTGCTGCGCAATATCAAGCTGCTCTGGCAAATGATGGGATGCATCTGATCCCTCACCAATCTGAAAAACTCGTGGGCTCTCACACTGTCTGGCCTCTACTGCCGTGAATCTCTGCCCCATCACCTCAATCTGCCTCGACAGATCCTGCACTGATTTGAGGAGCATATCCGCAAATCTCTTCCCTTCCTCGTCTGTCATCTGCTCTGCGTCCACCACCGACTCTTTATGTTCAGCGTCAACCACCGGCTCCTTCTGTTCTGCGTCTACCACCGGAACACAGTCTCCCTCTCCGTAGGTATTCTCCAATCTACGTCCAGTGTCTCTGTATCTCCTACCTCTATAACAAATGTAGGGTTTTTCCCCCGGTGTCATAGATTGCTAGCTCCACAGGCTGAGCCAGATCTATGCTCTGATACCACTGTAATATCCCTAACCCGGAATATTTCTCAAACCCCAACAAAAACTCCAACCAAATACGTGCAAGTGATATAATAACCCAAAATGACAAAATAACAATGGTACAACATATAACAATGTAAACGGGAAATATAAGCAGATACTCAAGAAATGCAGCGAGAAATACTAAGCCATTTTATTATACTGAGCAATATAATGAGTACAAGAGGTGATCAGACAGATGGCACCTCGACTTGCACAAGGCAAGTGAAGAAATACTCTCAGAATAACAGGGAATGGCCTCTCTGTGTGGATGGTGCTGAAGAACTACTGTGCTGCCGCTACTGCTAGGAAACAAATAATGATTTGGCGCTGCTCCCCTCCTTGGAAAATGTTGAAACTCTGGAATCGGGCTCTATTCAAGAAACCTAGAAAAACCCAAAAAGCTTTCCTGGAATAGCCGATCCCCGAAAATCACCCCCTTGGGGATCTACGCAGTCCCTCAATGCTCTGCGCTGCCATTGAAGAAACCCCTCTAGAACTCTGCCTGAAACTCTGTCGAAATCCTCCAAGATGCAAGCGCTGGTCCCTTGCTCAATCACCCAGCATAAATCCTCCTGCAAAACCCCCAATCCAACACTATTGCCAGAAAGAACTGCGTCCCTCTCCCAGTGCTGCGCAGTCCTCCAAAATGCTACTAAAACTGCTGCTAGAATGTTGATAAAACTACTGCTGAACTGCCAAAGGAAATACCTTGCCCGCGCAGGCACTCGAAGTCCCCTGGGGCTAAGGATGAGATCTCCTAACGGAGACACTCAATGCACTAAACAGTGCTGCAGACTAGCTAAATAGCCAGCGTGCTCAGAAGTCGAAACGACTAGCTCAAAATGCACATAACTGAATGATCCAAAATGAGGGGGCTCTTCTCTATTTTATAGCCTCTGCCTTTCACAATCCCTAGGCTCACTTCCTCCTGCGTGATTCCCCTCTTGCCACGTGTTTCTTCCCTCTTGCGCAGTCCCTCCATATCTCTGTGTGGGCCCCATTTCTGCGTCCCCCTTTGGCCCCCTTGGACCCCCTTTAAGTCACAACATTGTGCTATTAGGAAGTGACTTTTTATTCTTAAAGTGAGTTATGTCACTTGTCTCCACTTTTTTTTTTTTTTTTTTTTTTTTTTTCCCTTAATTTACAAATAACTATAGAAGGCAAAAATTGGACAAAATTGAATATTCCAATTAGCCATGGCTAATTAGGAATATTACACATGATGCCTCGTGAGATGCAAATGCATTGGGACTTGTGAGACTATCAAGATGCAGAGCCAAGGCCAAAGGGGAGTGCAAAATACATCAAAGACACATGACACATGTGGGGTAGGGGGTTGCACCTAGTTCAGAAGGGTTATAATTAGGGAAAAGTACATATGGTGATCACCCTTACAAGGCATTATGACACATTTGCTCCCTTAAACCCTAAGTCCTATTACCCACCACTTTGTGGGTGATATCCCTCGGAGAATTCTTTTCTCGATGATGGTCCTCAATTGGCAGCTAGAAGTCCATCGTAGCCACCAACTAGCTTGATGTGCCATTTCTCTGCCACCTGAGCCAGCCATGTCGAAGGTGGGCCTCCCAAACCTAAAGGTATGCCCCTCCCAAATCTAAAGGTATGCCTTGTTATATGGTAATTGAGTATTCTAGTTTATTTATCATGGAAATTTTGGGCATGGATTAATGGGGGGATTTGGTGGAAAGAGTGGTCTAGGTACGTGCTGTTGTCCCCTAAGTCTCTTTTGGGATGTTAACCTTGCACCCTAGTCCCGTGGGATCTCTTTTACTGACCTATTGGTTTTAGGGATGTTACCACATGGGAAACCCTAATTTTGGTTGTGTGGTCTCGCTCCTTGATTCACATATATTACTCCCCTTCCTTTGATTACACCCCTAATCATCTCTCCTCCCACCTGGGTCCACATTCCTCCACTAGGTCCACATATGGTCAGCAACCCCCTCACCTTGCTCCACACCTTGGGTCGGGCTTGGAATGATGCCACAAAGGTTGATGCAACTAAAAAGTAATGTAAAAGCATAATTGGCCACATTCAATAGGAAAATCTACCACAAAATGCAAAAGATGGCCGGGACAAACACATTTAGCACGTGGGCAAAAGCCAATACATGAGCTCTACCCCATTATCATGGCCATCACCCTAGTTCCTATAGGCCCTAGACGAATCTCCTTTATCATTTAGGAACCCATGATTGTCCCAACCCCCGGTGGCTGATGAACTGCCCCACCCTATAAGGGGGCATCCAGTACTATACTTTACACATCATACTCCCATTACCTAGAGCCCCGATCAGTTAACCAAAGAATCATAAAAAGGAAAAAGACATAGGGAGAAGGGTGGAAAAATCAAGGCTGGGGTAACTCATGCACCATGATTACTCCTTTCTACACATTATTTACCCAAGTGTGGGCTTCACTTTTATTAGCTACCCTTGTACCATGGCATGTGATTCAGGTTGCCCCCTTTCATTCCCTAATTCATTCCATCATTATGCCACATGCCACCACCATTTGAAGGATGTACCACAGACATACCACCCCTTTTAGAGGTGGAAACCACCTAATAAGGTGCCTCGTTAACCTTATTTGGAGCTAGGAGACATTAGCACATGCCAAAGCCCACTATGGAATGACATGCCATTATGAAGTCCTCACTTGTCATCCATGGTTTATAAACTCTTTTACTTGATTTCTTTAATGACTTGGTGTGCTGGAAGGCACGAGGATACATTGGATCTTATGCAGGATTGTAGGTGGTTTCCATTTGGGTCTGGTCTCCCTATACAAGGTCTTGACCCTAGAGGGCTACATTGGCACATGTAGGGTGTGTAGAGAGCCATGGGTCTCCACAGCAGCAGACAACACTCCATGGATCCCCAAAACCATTCAGAGATTGCTCGTAGTTCACTTATTAGACGAGGAATATGCACCCGATCCATCATGCCTAGCTGGCCTCAAAGTTGCACCATACACTTGACAGATGATCCAGGACTTGCACGATGATGTGACATCACCTACACCATCATCCTAGCCCTTGCAGGCATCTTCGATTTGTTTGGAGACCCATGAGAACACTTGTGTGCCCCCACATGTCATTTGGAGCACCACAAATTATTTCAAGGGGCCAACCCGTTGTCCATTGCTTTTGGGAGTTCAATTACACATTATGGCACATATGAACTCCTTTAGGCCTCCTTCATGGCCCAATGGCATGCACTATTCATTATTTGACCTCTTGAGAGGCTTATTCTTTTGTTTATGAGCTAGTTTGATGGGATTGTTGATTTTGGGTAGCATGAGATGTGCTGTAGGCCTCAAATTTTGCAGGGAGGCGTGGGCACATGTATTCCAAAGAACCTAGAAAGCATTTTGGGAAATTCCACCCTGAAATGATTTTATTAAAATAATTAATATTTTTAATGGAGTTCCTAAGTCTAAACTTAGGAAATTTAAAATATTAATGGGTATTAATCTAATTGGGGATGTAACTTCTAGCCAAAATGATCTGAGCCTTTGATTAGGAGTTAATATAGGCCATTGGTTGTTCAACAAAAAGATATAAGCAGGGGCTTGAGGGTTGTTTGGAATACGCACTGAGAGAGATCAAGAGATCGAATTTCTGAAGTGAGAAGTTCTCAGGAGGAAATTTGATTGAGAAGATTTCTTGCAATTGAGGGGCATGGATAGTAAGGGTTGGAGTATCTTCTCTGAACCCCGAATACTCAACAGAGAGGCAGAGAAACACTAGTGGAGGCAGTGCAGGCCCATGAAGGACTGGCGCTGGACCAAGAGGGTCCACGCAGTAGTTGACGCAAAGCTAGAAGGGCCAACGCAGAGGTAGAATTGCCTTCCAGCGGAAGTCCGAAATTTGCTAGGGAGTTACTGGATCAGCCGGGAGGGTTGACATCAGAGCTCCTGGAGGCAAGGAGACCCAGCGGAGAGTTGACGCAGAGCCTCAAAGAGCTTCACATAGGGCCACACAGTTACTGCGAAGGGGCAACGTAGTTGTCGCCGGGGATAGTCAGTTCAACTGCGAGATCAGCCGGGTGAAGTGAGGTAATCTCACTAGGTTTTCTGCCAGTGTCTTTTTCTATGTAATTGGATTGCTGGAAGGGCATCTAAAGTTGTATTCAGAACTACTGCTTAATAATAATAAACCCTCAGAACCGTTGCACTGGTTTTCCTTCATTGGGTTTTTTCGGTGACATTTATCCAATAATATTGGTGTCTATTGTGTTGTATTTTCTTTCTTGCTTAGTATCTTATTTTCGCTTATAATTAAGTGAACGTTGCAATAGGATTTTCTTCGATATTTACCGTAGAACATAGTAAATAACTTGTATGGATTAACAAGTAGGAGAAGTAACATCAATTTGCTACAGTAGGGATCCCTGTTGTGGAATTTTCACACTTGTCACCAAAAGTTAGTTATTTTGCACATTATTTTGTTGTAGGCGCTAATGTAGGCCTAATTAGCTAAATCAAACTCATTAGAAGTGTATAAATACAAGTGATGTGCATTCATTTTAGCATCATCACTTGGTTGGACTTGTATCTCTTTAGAGAACTTCGCTATCCCTTTTTGTGGATGAAATTTTAGTGCATGGAATGAATTTTGATGTTTGGATAATTTTCTCTTGTGTTGGAGCTTCTTGTGTGGCGAACTTTTGATCCATGGATATACTCTAATACATGTAAGTGCAATTTTAATGTTATTCTTTGCTCTATTTTTGTCACATACATTGTTGCTGGATTTCGCTATTCGAGCGCTAATTTGCTACATCTATTATTGCGAAGTTGTGGAAATTTTGTTTCTAGATAGTGATGCTTCATGTATGGACCATGTATGATGAGTGAATGTTCCTAGGGATATTTCATGATTGAAATTTATCTTGATAAGCCATCTATTTTGCAAAACGAAGTATAAAGTCTTTGAATTTGCTCTTATTTTCCCTAGTGCTAAGTGAAGCTGCCTTTAAGGTCTCCTTGACCAAGAAAATCAAATCCGAATTTATAATCATTCTTGACTCCAATCTCCCCAAAGGATTAGGCACTGGTTTACCATAGGTAATCACCCTAAAACTTATTTTTCTTCGGCTTCTCCTCTTCTTTCTAGGTCTAGCCCTATAGGTCATCTAGGGCATCAAATATCTGACAATCTAGCCATCCAAATACTTTGATATTTGGTCCACAACTACGATGGCGTGTCCTCAAGAAGCCCTCCAAGTTTCATATGATTCCGACGGTGGGATCTTGAGATATTGCAAGCCTTAGCTCAAAGACCAATTCTTGCCCTTGGTTTTCCCTAAGCTAGTTACCTCATAGGGATCATTGTGCCCCCTTTCATTGAAAATTATTTCTTTGATCCCCTTCTCTTCCCTGATAGGTCAAGCTCATCATTGGTTGCTAAACCCTCCTCCTTGACCTAACTTGTGGTCCATTTGGTCTTGTTTCTTATCAAAGCTAACTTTTCAAAGATCACTTCGGAATCCAAATTCCATAAGGATTTTGAGGAATAGGAAGCTCCATTGCATGACATACCCCCTAAACCTAACCCTTAAATCCTCATCAACCTAGAAAAACCCTACACCCTGCTTACAAAGCAAGCAAGCCCTAATTTTGAGTTTCTCGTTGGAAATGGTGATTGGAATCACTTCGTATCCATTGTATTGATGTATTCTTTGTAAGTGAGTCTTCATACTGGGTTTCCTCCCATTGGTGAAAGTCCGTAAAGAGTAGGGTGCCTCAGTTGAGGTGACAGTGGGCTAAGTCTCCATTGCTGCCCTTGACCTAGTAGTTGCCCCTTTAGGATTCCCTTTAGGACCCCTACTAGTTTGAGTGGTAACAAGTCCTAGTAGTGTTTAATCCATGATACTCGCAACACCATCCCACAACATAAGATTACCCATCTAGGCAAGGAATCACTGTCCACCATGGGGAAGTCAACAGTGCCACAAAGCTGGACATACCATGAATAAAACAAAATTGGGAGTAGCCATGGCTGACCACACCAACGAGGATTTAAGAGTCTCTTTTACAACAATAACACACCCACATGGTTTCACAAGACTACAAGGCACATCCTTTGGTCTTATATGGCGTGGCCAATTTTTTTTGAAGTATCCCCCTTGAAAGAGGGGCAACAACCCCTACAAGGTGTTGCAGAGGATTGGAAGTAAGGCTTACAAATTGGAGTTTCCTTCATCTTCACATGTACATCTAGTCCTTTGTGGTTTTTGCTTAAAGAAGGTAATCAATGAAGAGTTTTCAGTTCAAACTATTCGATCAGAGATTAAATGAAGAAGGGAAAATAACACTGGAACCAAACTAAGCAACTACGAAATCAAACAATCACTGAGTACCTCCTGAAATGGAAGAACTTACTAGTGGAAAAAGTGACATGGGAAGATGGGTTGTTCAAGTAGAAATACCCATAGATAGTCATGTTTTGAGGATAACACTTCTTTTAAGGTGAGGGGCATATTAAGCCCTATATAAGTCCCATGTTAACACTAACACCCCTTTTGAAGTCCTAGATATTTAGTGATTGCATTTCTATTGTGATATTGTTATGTAGGGTAGAACCTCTTATGGTTTCATATTATTATAATTGTACCCTTTGTCTCCTATTTATGTACCAAGGAGACCTAGTCTTAGCATCATCGAATTTTGTCTTGTACATTGTATTCATTGTAAAAGGAAGTTTCCCCCTCGAAGAGGACTGTAACTATTGGTTTCTTATTGTTTTTGACGCACAAGGTTCATAATATGACCTAGTTGGGTCATTTGTTGGACATTAATAAATTCATCTTATCTTATTAGTTGGAAGCAGAATACTATTGGTGTTGGAACCAACAACAAAACTTTTATGCTTGAAATGTCATCCGTTGAAATCCATCTCTTGAACGAGGAATGGGATCAATTTATTTCTAATTTAAGTGGGGACTATAATGCTTCCATGTTTCCCATACCATTTACCATCTTAGTTCCACTATTAGCAAAGGTTTTACTCCCCCCTTTATTTCCAAAAGTGGAAACAACAAACATTGTTGTTGGTGTCTGAAATATCATGCTCAGATCTTATGAAATTGGTCTATCTATGCCATGAGCCACAATTTTTTGGTTTAATATGAATGACATATTACTCCTATTCGGAATTTTAATTGATATATGTAAGAGAGCTTCACTTTCTAGGGCCTAGTTAATTTTTTTGGTTCTACTCTAACAAGATATGCTTGTTATCTTGGAGGAAATGCTATATATCTATCTAATCTATAGACACATGTGTTGATTTTGGTAGCATCGGATGTGCTCTAGCTTTGAAATTTTGTGGAGGGGCTAGAATACATAAGATCTCCAAGACCCAGAGATCGTTTGAAGAAATTCCACCCAGATTGTGAGTTATTAAAATATGTAATATTTTTAATGGGTTCCTAAGTTTAAACTTAGGAAAATAAAAATATTAATGGGTATTAATAAAAATATGGTTAGAAGCTTCTAAGAGACGATGATCAACTCTGTATTAATCTTAGCCGTTGATTAGGGACTTAATCTCAGTCGTTGATTCATCAACAGGAAAAGTATAAGAGGAGGTTTGAGGGTTAGTTGGAGATAAACCAAGTTGATCAGTTAGTTCGATTTTTCAGGGGTGTGGTTTGCTGATAAAATCGAACCAGTTATCTGAGTTGCAGCGAGGGGAAAAAATAGAGATTTGGATCGAAAAGGAGTTCCGAGCCAAAGAGTACGTGGCAGAGAGGCAGCGCAGAGGCATACACAACCTAGGAGGGCCTTCACGTAGAGCTGACACAAGCCAGGAGGGTCTCTTGTAGTGGCAGTCCAGAGTATTCGTCAGAAGTCCAAGATTTTGTTGGAGAAGCGAGGTTTTGAGCTAGGAGGGTTGAACAACAGTGTTCCTCTGGCAAATCGATCCAGCAGAAAGGGTGATGCAGTGTTCTAGAGGCAAGACGCTGGCCCACGTTGTGATTGCGTAGGGAGTTCGCAGTATTTGCCAGGAGGGTCAGATCACTCATTGGATCAGCTGTGACTTGGGGAGTGAGATAAACCCTTGTATGTATTTCTTGTTGTCGTGATTTCTCTATAAGGTTAGCCGATGTGAGAGGCAACCTATTGTACTAAGATTCTGCTTACTTAGTAATACAAACCCTCTATCTGCTGCATCGATTTTCCTGCATTGGGTTTTTGTGGGGACGTGTTGTCCAAAAATAACGGTGTCCCTTGTGTGTTTGTCTCATTTATCAGTTCAGTTTATGATCTGTATGTCAGTGTAGTCTGCAGTATTGTTTTTCATCACTGTTTATAAATTAAATAACTTCTTGTATGAAATAACAAGTAGGAGATGCTAAACCAATGACTGCAGTAGGATTTCTGTTTGTAAAAATTCAGAAATTTTCACATGTTATCAAAGCATTGCAGATCATAGGATACTGAAGCCATTAGTTAGGAGATCCAACAAATCTGCTGCAGAGAGGCATCTGTGCTGAGTAACAGTGCTGTTCTAGAGCCAGAGACACACAAAGAGTGTGACGCAGTGCAAAAGAGGTGACGCTGAGGCTCATGTAGTGCCTACATCAACACTCTAAGCCAGGTGAGGGTGACGTAGTCGCTGGGAGGAGCCCATGCCGTAGTTGCGTCAACTATCTAGGCCAACGCAAAAGCAGAGGGGCAGATTAGGTTCACGCAGAGCCACACCATCTTTCTGGACTAGGAAGAAGTGACACAATGGCCAAGAGGAGCTGATCTAGCTCACGCAGTGACTGCGCAGAGTCTAAGAAGCTTCGATTCTTCAGTTGCTGGGTTTGAGGGAGCAACGCAGATCAAATCTGAGGTGCCGACGGGACGCTGTTGTTGAGGTGCAGGACAATGTCTGAGGAGACTAAACCAAGGTAGAGGGAGTCACTGCCTTACTAGATTTCTTGCCAAAGAAATCTAGATTCGGGTCGCTAAGTAGCAGCAAAGGAGGATCGGACGGGTGATTCGACATTATGTGGCAGGAGGATGTCCCTTAAGGAAATCAAGGTTCAGAGGGAGTCTAGAGGAAACTTGTTCCTTAGAGGGTTTCTAGCGCTAAAGAAATCCAGATCCGAGTTTGGAGAACCTGTTCGACACTCATTTGACCAGAGATGGCAGTTAATGGAATGAGGTATCAGGATAGATTGGATGGAGCATCCAACTTTGTCATCTAGAAGGCCAGGATCCTGGCAGTCTTGGACAAGAATTGCATAAAGGATTATGCCTTGAAGGTGGTTGCTGTTTTGGTCGATGTGATACTCTCAAGAAATACGAGGAGGCTCAAGCAAAGGCGAAGTGCATGATCTTAGACAGGGTCAAGGATCATGTGGTCCCACATATTGGTGAAAAGGAAACAAGAAGGGAGATGTGGCAGGCCTTGACCACCTTGTATGAGGGAACTTCCATTCAATGGAAAATGTTGCTTGAGAATCAGCTAAGATAGTACCAAATGCAGAAGGGAGAAGAAATCGATCCCTTCCTTCTCAAGTTGCAAGGGATTCTAGACCAGATCTTGGGGTCCACACCGGATCCTGAGTTCATGGTTAGATCTGCCTTGAATGTAGTCACTGAACACTGAGAGACCTTTGTCTAGAACATCTTGGACAAGGCTTCTCTCCCCAGTTGGGAGGAGATGTGGGCAACTCTTCGACAAGAAGAGATCAGACGATCAACTGTTGAAGTTTGTAAGTTTACTTAGTTAGAAACCCTCCATGCACTTTATCTGATTTATTCCTACCTACTTGTTATTTTCCTTAACAAGTTATTTACAATGTAAACACTGAAAATAAACACTAGTGCATGCTCAACATATTACAGATCAACAACTAAAAGAAACAGAAACAAACACACCATATGACACCATTATTTTTGGTGGTGTAGCGATTTGAGGGTTTTCTTATTAAGCAATATCAGAGTACAATCTGGGTGCCGAAACTAGCCTACCCAACAAAGAGTTTCCTTGGTAGTAATATCTCTCAGTTTCTAACAAATCTCTTGGCGGAAACCTTGGATAATCCTTCCGGCAGCTACTCAGCACCAATCCGCTCCAAAAACCCCAGTGTCAACCTCTCTTTGGACTGTGTCAACCCCTCTCTGCCTTACGCTGGCTCTGTGTCACCCCGGATGGTCTGCGTCAGCCCTGGGAGGCCCTGCGTCGGCGCTCAGGCCCTCTGCATCAGCAATGCTGGCCTCTCTAAGGCTTTGCGTAGCTCCCGATTGCCTCTGCGTGGCCCTACGTGAGCCTTGGTTTGCTTTGCGTCACTCTCCTTGATTACTGCACTACTCCCCCGACACTATCTCTGCCTCTCTCCCTCTCTGTACTCAAATGCCCCTCAGCTGCATCTCCCGATCACTAATTCTATCTCTTTTAGCAAACCCTGCTCTAGAGAATAGAATGATTGATCACTCTGGTGTGTTTTCCAAGTGACCCTCAAGCCTCCTCTTATACTTTTCCTGTTGACATATCAACGACCGAGATTAAGTCCCAAATCAATGGCTAATGTTAGATCTGGCTTGATCCATGTTTTTTGGACCATTCTAACACAGATTCATATTAATACACATTAATATTTTATTGTCCTTAAGTTTAGATTTAGGGACTCCATTAGAAATATTAATTATTTTAATATCTCCTGATCTGTTTAGAATCTGCCCAAATCCTTTTTGGGTGTTGGAGATCTCATGTGCCCCAACCTCTCTACCAAATTTTGTGGCTAGAGCACATTCGATGCTACCCCAAATCAAAATTAACCAAGATAGAAAGTAGCGGCAAAGGACTTAGAATCAAGAAGGAAGAAGAGGATGCAACGCTTGCACTAGCAGGATAGCTAGGGTAGCAGAAGAGGAAAAATAAGGACATAACCAAAGTTGAATGCTTCAGATGTGGGGAACTGGTGGATTTCGCCACTCAATGACCTTGGAAGAAGGGCAAGGAAGATAAGTTTGACTCTTAAGGCTGCTCCAACGAAAGTTGACAAGGAGGACGATGATGAGGATTGCACTATGAGTGCTCATGCACCTTTGGAGAAGAGATTGGGCGATATTGCGCTGTAGTCGGTAGGACTACATGGGGCAGGATCTTGAGGTGCCCAAACTCTTGGATCACATACGACTACGGAAGCCCTTAATGACAGTAGCAGAATGACGAGAGTCAGTTTGTGCGAGGGATGATGGAGTGATAGTGGCAGAGCTAGAGTGCCAAAGTCTGAAGCAACGCAGTAGAGTGTTGATCAGTGCGAGAGGCACAGAGCAGATACAAAAACAACACAGTAGCATCAAAGGGTCAACACAAATTAGCAGCAGAGGTAACTTAAGCATCACGGGGTATCCAGAGTGACTAGCATGTGAGTGTTTGGGTGACTTTTTCAGTTGCTTACTTCTCAGCAATTTAGTTGTGGTGCAGTAGTTCACAGCGGTAGTTCTATGGGCAACATGATGCAACATGTTGAGAGGGAGTTGTAGTACAGAAGTAACTGTGGTAGTGGCAATGTCATGGGCAACAATACAGGTTGTAGCATTGCAATGGATGAAGGGAAGTACGCCGAGCATCAGCGACACAAAGGACCGATGTCGTGGATGAGTGTGATACTTCTGCTGGGAAGTATTGCTAGAGAACCCCCTCGCTAGGAGGGAGTGTTGATTTTGGGTAGCATCAGATGTGATTTAGCTCCAAAATTTTGTGGAGGGGCTAGAATACATAAGATCTCAAAGATCCAGAAATCGTTTGGAGAAATTCCACCTGGATTGTGATTTATTAAAACAATTAATATTTTTAGTGGGGTTCCTAAGTCTAAACTTGGGAAAATAAAAATATTAATGGGTATTAATATAAATATGGGTGAGAAGCTTCTAAGAGACGAGGATCAAGTCTGTTTTAATCTTAGCTGTTGATTAGGGACTTAATCTCGGATGTTGATTCATCAACAAGAAAAGTATAAGAAGAGGCTTGAGAGTCAGTGGGAGATACACCGAGTTGATCAGTTAATGCAATTTTTCTGGGGCATGGTTTGTTGAAAAAATCGAACTAGTGATTTGAGTTGCAGTGAGAGGAGTAGAAGTAGAGATTTGGATCAGAAAGGAGTTCTGAGCCAAAGAGTACGTGGCAGAGAGGCAGTGGTAACATCAGAGAGGTAGCGCAGAGGCTTATGTAGCCTAGGAGGGGCTCACGCAGGCTTGGAGGGTCTCTTGTAGTCACAGTGCAGAGTATTTGTCAGAAGTCTGAGATTTTGCTGGAGAAGCGAGGTTCTGAGCCAAGAGGTCAGAAAGTTTGACGCAGTCGTCTAGAGGCAAGACACTGGCTCATGTAGTGATTGCGGAGGGACTTCGTAGTGTTTGCCGGGAGGGTCAGAACACTCATTGGATCAACTGTGACTTGGGGAGAGAGATAAACCCTCATATGTATTTCTTGTTGCTGTGATTTCTCTGTAAGTTGTGAGGATCTTAGTCTTGTGTGATCTTGTTAAAATTGAAAACTAGGGCCAAATTGCACTTTGGGCAGCTCCTTTGAGGAAAATTGCGACATTGAATTCCTGTCTTTGAGAGGACCAAAATTGACCTAAAGATCATCAAATTTGTTTAAGAAAAAATGTGTTTTTGATTTTATGTCCACTCATATGCAAAAATGTCAAGGTCGGCTTCACCTCCATGAAACCTAATTGACATGTCTCTTGACCCTCTCCAATTCCTATATATAGAAGTGCTTCCAACGTCATTCGATAGATCATCAAGGTGAAATTTCTTCTGAAATAGAGTGCAGATCTAAGGTTAGGTCATCCAAGAGCAAGGAGCCGAGTTTGTAAGAGGATTGTTCTTGTTTGGGTACCATTTCCCTGTGGGAGAGAGGCCGAAGTTGTCTGAGGGTTGCAGTAGCTAGCAAGGAGGTTCGAAGAACTGTTTTAATGTTGTTTAGGGCTGCGGATCCCTTGCTATCTCAGGACGTAGTCAAAAGAGAGGTAATAAGGCCTTTCTATGTTTGATTTGTATATTCGATGTCTCTGTTCAGGCCGCAGGGAAGGAACAACTACAACAGTAGGTAGGGTCACTAGTTTGAAGGGTCATAAAGCCTAGGAAGGCTCTTCCCTTCAAGCCACTGTCTCAAGAAGGTACAACGCAGTTGATCGAGGGCTTCTTTCTTCGTTTTGGGACTATTTCATATATATGTTGATACAGGATTTCTGTAGGGTGCATTGAGGAGCCTTAAACCCTTGACTAGTATATCACTGTTTAGAAGTGGACTACAAGGAAGCAGACCAGTGAAAGGAGAAGACAACCTGCTTATATGAATGTCTAGAAGTGGACTACAAGGAAGCAGACCAGTGAAAGAAGGATACAACATGTTTAGAGTATTGGTTTAGGGTTGTTGGTGTGCCCTACCTAGTCTTGTTGATGCACAAAGTTCTAGATCTTAATCTTTATTGTACTCTCTATCTCTGCTGAACATTTGATATTAATGAAAGAAGAATTGATAAAGAATTTTCCCATTTTGGGGTTTTTCCTTAGCTTGAGCGATTTCTTGTGTTCTCTTGTCTTGGTTTGTTTTTTGCATTTTTGTTGGATGTTCTTTCATTAGTGATTGTTATAAGACAATGGTTAATGTGATTGTTAATGGATTAATGAAATCAATAATGGGCTAATAAAGTGATTGACCTAAGCAAAGATCATGTTAATCCAAAATTTAACATGTGAAGCCCAAGCAAGGGTATCAGTATTCACTGATGAACCAAGGTATGTATCAATATTCATAAGGTGTCTAATATATCCCTGTGACAAGGATTGGAGAACCAAGGGTTTTTGGGATTGCGTTTTTTTCTGGGTTCTTGGAGTTTCACTATTTAATTCTTTTGCAGGGAAATCAAATCTTGTGTGATCAACGTAATCTCTGTGTTTTGGTTGGCACATATCCTAGAATAGAAAGTTTTTTTTGCTAAGTTACCGGGATACGGATCTAGATATGGATACGGCAATTTTTTGAATTTTTTGAAAAGTAAGGATCCGGAAACGGCAAGTACAAAAAATATAACATACTTTATAATTTATAATTTATATAAAATAAAATAAAAACATATATTAAATTTTTAAATACTAGTTTTATTTATAATACTTATAAAAATATTTATTAAATGAATAATATCAAAATTAATATATTATTAATATAATATTAATTAAATTTATATAAAATAAAAAATTTTATAACTTCTATTTAAAATTATAAATAAAAAACTTAAAACTTAAAAAATTAATGTATCATAATATTCAAACATTTATAACTATTATTATATTTAAATTAATGGGCATTAAATTAACTTTATAGAATGAGAGAATATCCAATTTTCAGCAGGGGCTCCTGTCACGAGCTTGCTCTTTCTCTGTGTCTCTCAGTATTTCTCTGATGACCAACTCCTGGTGAACCAGTGGTGAACCTACTAAGATCTTTCACGTTCTGGCGACCTTCACAACGGCATCCACGCCTTAAACGGTCTTGACGTCCCTTCGATCCTTTGGCGAACTTCCTGCGAACTTCGGACGAAAGCACAAAGAATACTTCTACCACAACAGACTCATAGATTTGCACAATAGTACTCAATGACAAAATAGCATACTCATCTTATTTCAGAATGGAGAAAATCTTACAGAATGCTCACAGAGCTTTTACAGAGATTGATTCTATGCAGAAATAGACTAATCTCGCTTTTACCGGACTTTTAACAACTTAATCATGAGAAAGTTACTACCGGATGCTTCTGGCGAGGTATAGGCTCTGTCTTTGAATCAGACTTAACACCCAAAACTTTGACTCTTCTAATGGTTCGGCCACTTTAGGTTCTTACCAGTGCCGAGCACACTGATACGCAGGCTTCTCAAACCGATTAAGGACTTTGAGTGATTACTCGTGTTGCAAGCAGATCGGACTGAATGTCCGCAGATGCAGAGCAGGAGAACACTCGAGTCAAACACACACACACAAGACTCTCTAAAATCCGATGCCCAACAAATGAGCCTTACCCTCCTTTTATAGCATAAGAAGGGGGGACAAACATTACTGTTGGTTGGACAGAAAAGACTTCTGGAATCGTTGCTTTTTCAGTCTTTATCAAAGCGACGTCCGCACAAATATTCGGACTAGACCGAATAATTGCTTTCGGGTAATGCATGTGATATAGTCTGTAAAGTAGATTCTTGTACTTAATGTAAGACAGACTCATGACTATTTACACAGTGGATACTTTTTGAAAGAAAAGCCCACGAGAAAAGACTTAGAAGAAAATATTTACACTGTGGAGGCTTTTGAACAGTAAAGCCCACGGGAACACTGATCACAATTAAGCCCTTGTGATTGGTACATATTCAGAATACAGTCAGGTCAGGGAATATATCCCTTTTGTAAAGTAGATCATCACATGCCTTAGTATATATCCTTCGAACTATCATAGCTTTGCCCAATATGACTTGGTGCTGAACTTTAGTTAAGATATACCACTCTAAATGATCTATCATATATTCTTGGAGAGAATAATTTATCATGTGAAAAAGGTCCCATTCCTTGACTGTCATTTCTCTAACTGTGCTATAGATGCGATGAAAGCAATCTCCAATGTTATAATCAAAGCATTTTTGACAGTGCCTTCTTTGGTATCCTTCATGGTATACTGGGTCCATGGCTGTTCTGTTGACTCAGTAATCTGTCCACCAGTTCTGAAACCACTCGCATTGTAGATTATTCTGGGAGGCTGCCATTGTGCTGAATTTCAACTTTGTGTAATGGGTATCTGTTTTGTCATCAACATTCATGAAATCCCACCATAGTTTTTTGTAATCTGAAAAATCATAGACCGTGTCAGGGAATATCACTTTGGGGTCATTTCTGGGCCATCTTGCACATGGTTGAACTTGAGGATGGTTAATCCATAAGTCCCTGGTACGGTAGATACAATAATAGGCTTCATAGATTCTTGTGTTACTATCTCCATGGTGTCCGATCCGTCCAATGTCATGAAAATTTGATTCTAATGACTCCCTTGCAGTTCTGGCATTTGTTTTTGCTTTGGTATACATCATATCATGAATCCATTTTCTACCTTTCAGGTATACTTTTCTTTCAGGTACATAGTGTTGCAGATCAGTATGAGGCTGCAGGTTGGCATCAAGGACTTTTGTATTCCGTAGTTGCCATGTCGGTCTCCAGTTGTTTCTGTATGTGTCCCAATCCTGATTATCTGGAATAGTCCTCAAAACTTCACATCTCTGATTCTGATCCCATTCAGTAACAATCATCATGACTTGTGCACTATCGTTTTCAAGATATTCTCTGTTGAGAAAATCGGGGAGACAATTTTCTTCGCCTTTGATGTGCTCAATAGAAAAATCAAAATTTGCAAATAATGCTAGCCATCTGGCAAATTTTGCTTCTTCTGGTTTTTTAATATTTTTGGACAAAACTTTCTTCATTGCTGACGCATTTGTTCGAAGGAGAAATGGTTTATTTATGAGATATACTGCAAATTTGCTGATGCAATTCCATGCAGCTTTTACCCCTCTTTCAATAACAGAGTATTTTTGTTCTGTTGGGTTCCAAACCCCGGAGGCAAATTGCACCACTTGTTCTTCTTCACCCATTCTTTGCTTCAGAATGCCACCCCATCCTATATCACTGGCATCAGATTCAACGATTATATGCCTCATCATCTGCTATATATAATATAGGCAAAGATTTTACCTTTGCTTTGATTTGTTGTACTGCTCTGGTGTGGACTTCTGACCATGGAGGAGGATTTTTGCCAGTCCTTTTATTGAGTACTTTTCTATCAATGGCACAGTCTTGATAAAAGCTACTCGCATAATTTAAGCAACCAAGGAACCTCTGCAACTGTGTCTTATCCCTTAAGACATCTGGGAATTTATCTGCAAATTCAATGGCTTGTTGTTGTAAAGAGATTTGTCCATTTGAAATCTAGTGGCCTAAAAACTTTATAGAAGTTTGGAATAATTCTGTCTTCTTTTTGCTGAGCACGAGACCATTTTTCTGGACCAACTTCATGAAAATATTTACATGTCTGAAGTGGTCATCAAGATTTTTGGAAAAGATTAAAACATCATCAATATATACAAGTAACCAGTCAAACTATGGCTTGAAAATATCATCCATAACCTTCTGAAATTTTGAAGGAGCATTTTTGAGGCCAAAGGGCATGACATTCCATTTGTAATGCCCTGCAGGGATACTAAAAGCAGTTTTGAATTTATCTTCTTCATCAACAGCAATCTGCCTTTAAATCAAATTTTGAAAATATTTTTGCTCCTGCAATTCTTCTGATTAGATCTCCCTTATGCGGGATAGGATAAGTATCATCAGCCAAGACTAAATTTAGAGGCTTGTAATTTATCACAAGTCTGGGGATACCTCTAATTTGTTCGGCCCTCTTATTTACATAAAATCCATAGCAGTTCCAGGGGCTAGTAGATTCTCTGATCAATCCTCTATTGAGCAACTGCTGTATTTCTTGCTGACATAATTCTCTGTATTCTTGGCTCATGGGAATCGCTCTGCTTTTACAGGGCTTTCCTTTGTATCCTTCCTTATAGGGTAATTTAATAGTATGTTGCTTTCTGTGCCAGAAAGCATTTGGTTCTTCTGAGCAACATTTTTCTGCCAATTTTTCTTTTAATTCTAGAATCCTTCTTTTGATCTGTGGTAGTTTCAGCGGTTCTTCGACTCGCAGCTTTCCTTTTAGATCTTTGAGATCTGATAACAGGGATTCTGCTTTATCCAATTTCTGCATAGCCTGAACCATTGTGGATACTCTTGGAGTTGAAACATAAGGGAGCTCAATCCTTTTTCTTGTACCTTTAGATGTGGGTACAGAAATGAAATAACCAGCTCTACTGCCTTTTAATCTTGCTGAACCATGGGGTTCTACTGCAGCTAAAAAGACATTTCCTAGTATACAATCAACAGGAATATCTGCTATGGCAAACTTCATATATACACAATGAGTATCAAAACATAATGAAGCTCTAGGAATTTCATACTTAAGCTTCTTGTTTCCTAGGCCTACAACTTCTCTTTCTGCAGAGACCCAATATTTTGCTGGAATATTTCTGATATTGAGAATGTTAATATCTGCACCAGAATCCAACAATGCGGTCATGAAAAATACTTGACCTTGGATACAGATTTTTACCTTGACATGGTGTTGTTGGTAGGTGATGGTAAACAATCTCATATCCTGAAAGCCAAAGTGTGGGTCTGATCTTCCTTCTGCAATTTCAATTTCTCGGTTATGTGCTTCTGTATTCCTGGATTCTTCTTCTTTAATCTCCTTTCCTTTCTTTATTTCTGCAATCTGTGCTTTGATGGCGGAGATCTCTGTTTTAAGCTGGCGAATTTCACCACTTACTTCTCCCAAAGTCAGGGATCTTACTTTCCCTGGTTTCTGGTGATGCATTTGGAAAGATTTGGTGTTTCTTTCATATGATGCATCAATAAACAAAGGTTTCTTACCTGATTCTTTTGAAGCTTTTGATTTAAGCTGATCTATGAATGCTTCTATCAGGCGGTCCTTCATGGCTCCTTCTTCCATTGTCCTGATATGAGCTAAAATTTTCATTTCTGCTTCTTCTTCAGTAGATGCCATTAGGACTTTTTCTTTGGGAGCCTTTGGTCTTTCTTCTTCTTCACTGGAGCTGTACAGAACTTCAGAGTCATCTTCACAAAATATATGGCATGCACATTCATCTGAATTAGAACAAGAACACTCTGAAGATTCAGAATCAGTATACCGGCCCATGTTAACTTGATATTCTTCTTCTGTACTACTAAAAGAGTCAAGAGATGAATCTTCTAGTTGGTGCTGCTGAGCTGAGATATGAAGATTTGGGCATTTTTCTGTAGCATGATTCTTTGATTTACATCTTAAACAAAAAAATGGACTTGAATGTTCTTTTTTGACCTGTTTAGCTTTTTGAGCATAAACAGCTGTCTTTTTCCCTTTGTTGAGTTTTGATTCTTCTCCTTGGGGGCATCTTGAGGCTGTATGCCCCGTCTGGCCACACAACCAGCAAGTGAGTTTGTTCCATTTCTCTTGCTTGGATGTGTGCAGATGGATATCAGAAGGATTGTAATAATGAGTTTTGGGGATGTACCTATAGTAGCCTTTTCTCTTATGGCTTTTATCCCTTGTGGGATACTTTCTTTTGTTTCTTGGGTAATCCCTTTTATTTTTGTAGAAAGTCTCATTGAATTCTCTTTTGGCCCTTTTCTTAGACTTTATCCTTTTGACCAATGGGTCATCTATGGTTAGTCCATACTTGCTGCAGATGGACTTTCTATCTGGTAACCTGGACAATTTTTCCAATGACTTATTTACCTTTGAGCTGGTACAAAGACTGACAAGTGTCTTTGTAATAAGGGAATAAATTTCTCCCCATGTGTAAGACTCAAAAGGTAACTGGAAAATGTCTTGCATTCTGATATAATCAAAAAATCTAGAGGGTAGAGCAGCAAGATATACCTGCTTCCAAAGCAGATTTTTAGAATCTTTTACCTCATAGATTCGCTGCATCCAATCCCTGTGGAAGTCATCATACTGGGACATCTTGTGACATTTGAGGTTCATCAAAATGACCTCATGCTTATTGGCAATTTCTGTTTCACAACCACACCAATGTTCTAGAATCATAGATGTTAGGGCACCAATCATATTATTTATTACTGTGCCATCTGGGTTATGAATGACATCTCCCTTTTCATCTTTAAGCACTTCTGCTTCCATGTTTTCAACTAATTTAGGAGAGGATTCAGTTTCCCACCATCTAAGAAAAGTACCTGTAAAACATTGGATGATAGTTCTACAAGCTTCTACCTCTGCTTTTCCCCCGAGACACATGAGTTTGTATTCAGTATACATCATATCAATCATTTGGCGGATTTGGCCAATGCTCATGTTATCTATATTCCACTCTCTGTGGGAATCAAGAAAGAAAGTATGTGCTTCGGGCATTTTTCCCTTTCCTTCGATGTCAGGAGCAGAATACTTAGAAAATCTATGCTCAAGAGGCTCATAGATTGGAAGGATTTGTGTTTCTGCTTCTGGCTCTTTAAATAAAGAGGCAATAGTTATTTGTTCAGATTCTTCGTCTTTTGAAGAGGTTTCTTTGGGGAATAGTAGAGGGAATTTCTCTACCATCTTTGAAGAATGTTCAATCTTTATATTTCTCTTTATCAAAAAAGAGTTTGGAACTGGCTTTTCAACTTTTGTAACCTGCATCCTTTCAAATTTCTCATTTAAGCCAGTGAGGAGTGTCTTGGTTGTATCAATATGCCCAACTAAGTTTTCTCCTATTTCTTCAATTTTATTCAATGAATCTCTAGTGTAAGAACGAGTCATGCTGGAATCAAACTGTATACTATTCAAACAAGAATTTGTACTATTAAATGAAGACTGTACAACATCTACTTGTTTCTTTACTTCTTCTGCTTTTGCCATATTCATCTCTAGGCCTTTTAATGCAGTATTTGTCCAATTTAACTGTTCACTGGCCTTTTGGATCCTACCATCAATCCCTAAGGCATTATCATCTTTTTGGACTAAAGGAATGGCTTTGGCTGCATTTAACTTTTCTCCTAAGATTATTCCCTTATATGGGGGAAAAGTAGTAGGAGTTTCAACTGTAGACCCATCAATTGCAGTCCATCCATGCTTATCAGGAATACTGCTAGAAGAAGTACCAGTTAAAACATTTACGGGAGCAATTTTGTCTTTCCATGAGTAGAAGGATATCCACTCATTATTGTTTTCCATGTAATTTTTCCAATCTGTGGCCAATTCTCTCTTTTGATCTGGAGTGTACCCTAGATCAAATTCATTCGCTTGGGGATTTGTATACAAATCCCAATTTAGCATTTCTTTCATCCATTTTGCACTGATTTGTGACTTTGGAGTTCCATCCATAAGTGCAAAAAACTTATGCATCTCCATGACTGCGGGTTTCTTACAATCAGAAGGGATCTGTTTGAATCTGCACTCTGGAATCAGTTCTGACTGTTCAAGTTTTCCCAATCCATACCTAGGCTTTGCCGGCCTCATTAAACAAATCATTTGGGTAAGCCTGGGATCTTCCTCTTCTATTGAATGCATCATAAGAACATGATCAGTATCAGGCTCAGGCTCATGCTGAAAAGGTATATCAGAACATTTTGGATTTGGGCATGAGCTGATAGAAGTGGATGGAGGGGCAATGCCAGTGCGGGGATTATGATGTAGATGAACATCTTGTTCGGCTAGACTGAGAAGGTTTATAACATTTGTACAATTAGGGCATTTTACTTCTAAAGAAGAAAAATTAACAAGCTGAGCTAATTCAAAAAGCTGCGGGTGATGACAAGAAGAAAATGATGATGATGATGAACAGGCGGTATCCACAGTGGACGAATCTCTGTAGTATTTGGACATTTTACAAGCAGTATCTATTCCTCTTCGATCAATGGTTGATCTTCGAGGAAAGGATATGATAGCATTTGAAGCATTTTCAATAATGTTGGCAGAGGTGATATTTCTGGGGATTTATGGCCTGGAATGATTTACAACCCAATGTCCAGGGAACTCCAAATTTTCCCATTTTATCAACTATTGTTCAACTTTTTGATTTTTTGGGTCGGTCTTAACTACCACACTTGACTTAGAATCCCTACTGGGAGTATGACGAATCGCTGGCCATAGGGTGTTGGCATGTCTAAGACAGGCTTTGGTCTGAATGGCTATATTGTTCCTTTTCTTTTTCATGTCAAATCCAGTAGTATGGATTTGCAACTGTAAGATATCTTTGATAGTCTCATCAAATGTATAGACAGAAAAGTTTGGAAAATAATCAAAATATACAGGGCCATCAGACAGAGGGGCTACGATCCCACCAATAATAGAATCTGTGTATCTATTGTGCATTAGATCTCTAACAGTAGCAAGCACAAATGTTTTTAACCCTTTGTGAACTAAGGGGTTAATGCCAACTCTTATGCAACCAAGATGTATATAGTTTGTTTTTAGCCTTTTTGCTTCTGCCTGTAAAGCTTGAGGATTTAGCAGAGGAATAGTCTGGATACTATCAGAATTTTCTTGAACTTGGCTAATAGACTCTTTAATAGTGATCCTAGAGGCAGCAATTAAATGAAAAGGTGCTAAGTCACTATAGACTTCAGAGGGTGTAATATCTAGTAGAGCCCATCTCGCAGAAGGCTGAGATTCTTGATAAGTAAGTTCAACAGAATTTAAAGTCTTGCTTGAGTTATTTTCAAACATTTCTTTAAGAGGATTTTCTTCTGGAGGATAATCTTCTTCAAGCTCTCGGAATGAAATAGATTTTCTGAATGACTCCATTCTTATAAATTAAGATAGATTTGAGTACCAACCTTTAGAACCAGACGTTACTTGCTCTGATACCAATTATTCGGTCTGGTCCGAATATTTGTGCGGA
The DNA here is from genome assembly GCA_000404065.3 of Pinus taeda. Taxonomy (NCBI): domain Eukaryota; kingdom Viridiplantae; phylum Streptophyta; class Pinopsida; order Pinales; family Pinaceae; genus Pinus; species Pinus taeda. The sequence goes on along the minus strand of APFE030082488.1, from coordinate 2,686 downwards.
CGTTGCTTTTTCAGTCTTTATCAAAGCGACGTCCGCACAAATATTCGGACCAGACCGAATAATTGCTTTCGGGTAACGCATGTGATATAGTCTGTAAAGTAGATTCTTGTACTTAAAGTAAGACAGAGTCATGACTATTTACACAGTGGATACTTTTTGAAAGAAAAGCCCACGAGAAAAGACTTAGAAGAGAATATTTACACTGTGGAGGCTTTTGAACAGTAAAACCCACGGGAACACTGATCACAATTAAGCCCTTGTGGTTGGTACATATTCAGAATACAGTCAGGTTAGGGAATCTATCCCTTTTGTAAAGTAGATCATCACATGCCTTAGTATATATCCTTCGAACTATCATAGGTTTGCCCAATATGACCTGGTGCTGAACTTTAGTTAAGACATACCACTCTAAGTGATCTACCATATATTCTTGGAGAGAATAATTTATCATGTGAAAAGGGTCCCATCCCTTGACTGTCATTTCTCTAACTGTGCAATAGATGCGATGAAAGCAATCCCCAATGTTGTAATCAAAGCATTTTTGACAGTGTCTTATTTGATATCCTTCATGATATACTGGGTCCATGGCTGTTCTGTTGACTCCGTAATCTGTCCACCAATTCTGAAACCATTCGCACTGTAGATTATTTTGAGATGCTACCATTGTGCTGAATTTCAGTTTTGTGTAATGGGTGTCTGTTTTGTCATCAACATTCATGAAATCCCACCATAATTTTTTGTAATCTGAAAAATCATAGACCGTGTCAGGGAATATTACTTTGGGGTCATTTCTGGGCCATCTTGCACATGGTCGGACTTGAGGATGATTAATCCATAGGTCCCTGGTACGGTAGATACAATAATAAGCTTCATAGATTCTTGTGTTGCTATCTCCATGGTGTCCAATCCGCCCAATGTCATGAACATTTGATTCTAAGGATTCTCTTGCAGTTCTGGCATCTGCTTTTGCTTTGGTATACATCATATCATGAATCCATTTTCTACCTTTCGGGTATACTTTTCTTTCAGGCACATAGTGTTGCAGATCAGTATGAGGCTGTAAGTTAGCATCAAGGACTTTTGTATTCCGTAGCTGCCATGTCGGTCTCCAGTTGTTTCTGTAGGTGTCCCAATCTTGATTATCTGGAATAGTCCTCAAAACTTCACATTTCTGATTTTGATCCCACTCAGTAACAATCATCATGACTTGTGCAACACTTTTTTCAAGATATTCTCTACTGAGAAAATCGGGGAGACAGTTTTCTTCGCCTTCGATATGCTCAATAGAAAAATCAAAATTTGCAAATAATTCTTGCCATCTGGCAAATTTAGCTTCTTCTGGTTTCTTAATATCTTTGGACAAAACTTTTTTCATTGCTGACGCATCTGTCCGAAGGAGAAATGGTTTGTTTATGAGATACACTGCAAATTTGCTGACGCAATTCCATGCAGCTTTTACTTCTCTTTCAATAACAGAGTATTTTTGTTTTGTTGGGTTCCAGACTCCTGAAGAAAATTGTACTACTTGTTCTTCTTCCCCAATTTTTTGCTTTAGAATTCCACCCCATCCTATATCACTGGCGTCAGATTCAACTATTTTATATGCTTCATCATCAGCTATATATAGTATGGGCAAAGATTTTACCTTTGCTTTGATTTGTTGTACTGCTCTGGTGTGGACTTCTGACCATGGAGGAGGATTTTTGCCAGTCCTTTTGTTGAGTATCTTTCTATCAATTGCACAATCTTGGTAAAAACTACTCACATAATTTAAGCAACCAAGGAACCTCTGCAACTGTGTCTTATCTCTTAAGACATCTGGGAATTTATCTGCAAATTCAATGGCATGTTGTTGTAAAGAGATTTGTCCATTTGAAATCTGGTGGCCTAAAAACTTTATAGAAGTTTGGAATAATTCCATCTTCCTTTTGCTGAGCACGAGACCATTTTTCTGGACCAACTTCATGAAAATATTTACATGTCTGAAGTGGTCATCAAGATTTTTGGAAAAGATTAAAACATCATCAGTATATACAAGTAACCAGTCAAAATATGGCTTGAAAATATCATCCATGACCTTCTGAAATTTTGAAGGAGCATTTTTGAGGCCAAAGGGCATGACATTCCATTCGTAATGCCCTGCAGGGATACTAAAAGCAGTTTTGAATTTATCTTCTTCATCAACAGCAACCTGCCAAATCCCTGCCTTTAAATCAAATTTTGAAAATATTTTTGCTCCTGCAATTCTTCTGATTAGATCTCCTTTATGAGGGATAGGATAAGTATCATCAGCCAAGACTAAATTTAGAGGCTTGTAATTTAAATCACAAGTCCGGGGACCTCTAATTTGCTCAGCTCTCTTGTTTACATAAAATCCATAGCAGTTCCAGGGGCTAGTAGATTCTCTGATCAATCCTCTGTTGAGCAACTGCTGTATTTCTTGCTGGCACAATTCTTTGTATTCTTGGCTCATGGGAATCGCTCTGCTTTTACAGGGCTTTCCTTTGTATCCTTCTTTATAGGGTAATTTAATAGTATGTTGCTTCCTGTGCCAGAAAGCATTTGGCTCTTCTGAACAACATTTTTCTGCCAATTTTTCTTTCAATTCTAGAATCCTCCTTTTGACCTGTGGTAGTTTCAGCTGTTCTTCAACTCGCAGTTTGCCTTTTAGATCTTTGAGATCTAA
>APFE030082479.1:9050-32372 GCA_000404065.3 Pinus taeda | reverse complement strand
AAAACATTGTCTTACATCAGTTGATGCGTTTGATTTTCAGGTCGGTACTATTTCACGTTGATCCTGAAGATTGTTTTTCAGACTACACTACAGGCCTCATTACTTGAGGGACAGTGCCATTTTAGTGCATTAGGATCTTTTAGGGTTTTAACGTGGGCTAGAAAGTTACGGCTACACTTGTTTTACTGTAGTTTTTGTGGGTAAATGAAAAAATCCGTCAAAAACACGATGCTATCAACCTTGGATTGTGGATAAGGGCTTTTGGGGAGTTATATAGATACATAATTTTTAACTTAATGTCTTATATATTTATCTCGTGGTAATACTTTTTTCAATAGTTCGTTGTTTCATACTTCTGAAATTTTTGTTGCGGCTAGGGTTTGATTGCAAAAATGTTGGCTTTAAATGATAATTTAAATATATGAAATGGAAAACCATCAAGCGTTTTACCTTGGACTGATTATATACTTTAAATGAGCAAATCTCAAATGTTCAACACTTTTTATTGAAACCTCCACAATTGAGTTTTTTCAACTTTCGGTTTTACCTTGGACTGATTATATACTTTAAATGAGCAAATTTCAAATGTTCAACACTTTTTATTGAAACCTCCACAATTGAGTTTTTTCAAATTTCGGTTTTTTCCTTACGATAAATATATGAAAATTTTCAACATAGTTATTTATTGAATGGTAATTTTTTAATCAAAACTTTATTAGTGAAGGGTTAATTTATTATGAGAACATCACTCTTGAAGGGCAAAATTTTTAATATAATGTTTCTTGACGGGAAGCATAAGGACCCAAAACGTCAAAAAAAAATTGTATGACGGGTAAAGAGAAATCCAAATTCCTACCCTGCTGGTAAGCAGATATATTGTGTTTAATTTTTTTGTTTTACTGTTTATTAGTTTGTTTTGATTAAAAAAAATTGCACCATTTTCCAAAGTTTAACATTAGAAATTCAGTTTTAGTATTTTATAATAATGTTTAAATTTTATGAGAGAATGCTTCTAGTAAATCACATTACAATTTTCACATTACAATTCTTGTTGTTGACTTGTTTCGAACCACTAAGTCTGGTAGTGGTTCAAAATGCTTTGACAACAATTGTAATGTGATTTATGGAAGCATTCTTTCATGAGGTTCAAAATGCCTTGACAACAAAAATTATAAATGTGATTTACCGGAAGCATTCTCTCATCACATTACGAATCAAGGAAGTTAAACACATTTTGAAATGTTTAAATCTATTTCTCTCATCACATTATGAATCAAGGAAGTGAAACACATTCTGAAATGTTTAAATCTATTTATTTTCAATATAATTCGTTGCACTCTTATTGTGCAATAATTACATTGTATACTCAAATATTTTTAAATTTTGTCAAATACCAATCAAATATTCAGTGATGGATAGGCATTATGCATTGAGTTTATGTTGACTTTAAATTAAGGTGTCAAAAATGACAAATATTTTTCTATTTATTAAAGTGTAACTTTGGTATTTTTATTTATTTTTTATGGTTTTTTTTATTTATATTTATCTCTTATCTTATTGGTTGTTTGTTTACACATCTTATTGGCCAATACCTAGAACTGTGCTTTATCTAATTAATAAAAAAAAAACTAATGTACAACACATACTCTTCTATGTAATACTCTATTATGTAATGAAAGTACATGGGTCACATGAGTAGTGTCATTCTATATGTATTAGGAATGCTAATGAATTCATTTAAAGTCTAAAAGGACCAGTGTTGATTAATTTAATAGAAATTTAATATGCATCTTTAATCTTTGTGAAGCACATAGTAAATGGTATTATATTTATTGAACTTTGTGTTGTCAGAGCATTTGGCACTATCTTCAATGGAACAATTCGTATTTAATGAACTTTGTGTGGACATGAATGTAGACAGTGCAACACACACAACTCGTATTTAATGAACTTTGTGTGGACATGAATGTAGACAATGGAACATACACAACTAGTATTTAATGACCTTTGTGTGGACATGAATGTAGACAATGAAGGCAATTAAATTGGAGAAGATTACAATACAAATATTGCAAATAAAAGCCAAAAATAAAGTTTGCAACCTTCAGAAATTAAACACTTAAATCTTATTTCAGGTTAGCAAACCAAATTTTCATAATTAAAGATCATAACTATATTTTAATTCTCTTGTGGAATAATTAATAATCATAAGATTAAGTTTTTTATCTATTTATTATTGTAAAAATAATTGAAAATATAAAAATATGACAATTAATATTACATTAATTTATTAATTGTGTCTATTAAATAGAAGCTTATAATAAAAATATTATGTTTATAATAAAACCATTAATATTTTTAATGTGGTGTTTATCATAGTTATTATTTGTCTTATATTAATAATACGAATAAAGATTTTAATATATGACTGATTATTATTTTTCAGTTTTAGTAAATTAAATATTCTTTCTCATGAAGTTTTTCAAATTTGTTTAGTGTGTTTAACTCTTTCTCTTAATTATGCATTAAGTAAATCCATCATTTATTTATAACTTTTTAGAAATTTATAAGAAAATTTGCTTTATGAAAACATTACATTATGAACTATTTTAAAAGTAATTATTAAACTTTATAATAATTATTTAATATAAAAATATATTTTAACTCAACTTAATTGAAAAGCATCTAATCAAATTTTAGACAAAATTAATAAGAAAACAACTAAGTAATTCTTGACAAAATTAATTAGAAATAAAATCATAAAAATTCAAAAAATCATATTTCATTAACTGCTCATATAGTTACATCTTATATTCTAAAAGATGAAGATTTAATGAGTTTTATATTTATAAATATAATTTAATTTTCATAAAAGGTTAAAAAAATCAAATGTTTAAATTACTCATATAATTTGCACATGATATTTGACGAAATAAAAACCAGCCTAAATTTATTAAATTGTAACGTTATTATATTTAAATTAAAAAATAAATGCTAATTACTATGTAACACTCGTTAATTCTCATTTCAATTTAACAAAATTCCAATTAGAAATAATAAACTTAACCTATAAATTATTGAAAATCAAAAAATAAAATAAACAAAAACAGAGATAAAAACACAAATATTAGAATTCAGGGAAAAAAAAAAAAAAAAAACAAACAATATATTACAGTCAGTTTTTCCTTAGGCCAATCACATGCCCGCACATCCCAGCAAAAAGGTCAGGAACCTCGCTAGCATTTACTGCTATGGCTAAATAATTCTCCATCCATAAAAATTTCCCACGTGGATATCAGGGTTAACACATGGATTTCTCGGCAAAGAACTAGGCATAGGGTCCATTTAATACTGAATTTTATATTGATTCTCCTATAAACTCAATTACTTTGATACCAATTTCTAGCAGGGGCTCCTGTCACGAGCTTGCTCTTTCTCTGTGTCTCTCAGTAATTCTCTGGTAGCCAACTCCTGATGAACCAGTGGTGAACCTACTTAGATCTTTCACACTTTGACGACCTCAACAACGGCAACAACGCCTTCAAATGGCCTTGGTGTCCCTTCGATCCTTTGGCGAACTTCCTACGAACTTGGGATGAAAGCACAGAGAAAACTTCTACCACAGCGGACTCATAAATGCACAAAGGTACTCAGTAACATAATGGCATACTCATTTTATTTCAGAACGGAGAAAATCTTACAAGATGCTCATAGAGCTTTTACAGAAGTGGATTCCATACAGAGATAGACTAATCTCGCATTTACCAGACTTTTCACAGCTCAAAATTAAGCAAGTTACTACTGGAAGCTTCTGGCGAGATATAGGCTCTGTCTCAGAATCAGATTTAACACTCAAACCTTTGACTCTCCTAATGGTTCGGCCACTTTAGGTTCTTATTAGTGCCGAGCACACTGATACGCAGGCTTCTCAAACCAACTATAGACTTTGAGTGATTTCTCGTGTTGCAAGCAAATCAGACTAGATGTCCGCAGATGCAGAGCAGGAGAGCACTCGACTCAAACACACACACACAAACTCTCAAATGCCGATGCCCAACAAAATGAACCTTACCCTCCTTATATAGGATGAGAAGGGGGGACAAACATTATTGTTGGTTGGACAGAAATGACTTAAGGAATCATTACTTTTCAGTCTTTATCAAAGCGACGTCCGCACAAATATTCGGGTCAGACCGAATAATTTCTTTCGGGTAACGCATGTGATATTGTCTGTAAAGCAAATCAGTTAAGCCATTATGACTATCTACACAGTGTATACTTTTGTACAAAAAAGCCCACGAGAAAAGATTAAATAAGAATATTTACACTGTGGAGGCTTTTGAACAGTAAAGCCCACGGGAACACTGATCACAATTAAGCCCTTGTGATTGGTACATAATCAAAATACAGTCAGATCAGGGAATCTGTCCCTTTTATAAAGTAGATCATCACATGCCTTTGTATAGATCCTTCGAACTATCATGGGTTTGCCCAGTATGACTTGATGCTGGACTTTGGTTAAGACATACCATTCTAAGTGCTCTCTCATGTATTCTTGGAGGGAATAATTTGTCATGTGAAAAGGATCCCACTCTTGAACTGTCATTTCTTTGACTGTACTATATATGCGATGAAAACAATCCCCAATGTTGTACTCAAAACATTTGTGACAGTATTTTCTTTCATATCCTTCATGATATACTAGATCCATGGCTGTTCTGTTAACCCCGTAATCTATCCACCAATTCTGAAACGATTCACATTGTAGATTATTCTGGGATGTTGCCATTGTGCTGAATTTCAACTTTGTGTAATGGTTGTCTGTTCTGTCATCAATATTCATGAAATCCCACCACAGTTTTTTGTATCCCGAAAAGTCATAAACCGTGTCGAGGAACATTATTTTGGGATCATTTCTAGGCCATCTAGCACATGGTTTGACCTGGGGGTGGTTAATCCACAAATCTCTGGTACGGTAGATGCAGTGATAGGCTTCACAGATTCTTGTGTTACTGTCTCCATGATGTCCAATTCGTCCAATGTCATGAAAATTTGTTTCCAAGGACTGCCTTGCAGTTCTGGCATTTGCTTTGTCAAACATCATATCATGGATCCATTTTCTGCCCTTTGGGTATACTTTTCTTTCAGGTACATAGTGCTGGAGATCAGTGTGAGGCTGTAAGTTGGCATCAAGGACTTTTGTGTTCCTTAATTTCCATGTGGGTCTCCAGTTGTTTATGTATGTATCCCAATCTTGATTATCTGGAATAGTTCTCAGGACCTCACATTTTTGGTGTTGGTCCCACTCAGTAACAATCATCATGACATGTGCTGCGTTTTATTCAAGGTATTCTCTGCTGAGAAAGTCAGGAAGACAATTGTCTTCTCCTTTGATGTGCTCAATGGAAAAATCAAAATTTGCAAACAGTGCCTGCCATCTGGCGAACTTTGCTTCTTCTTGTTTCTTGATGTCTTTGGATAAGACCTTTTTCATTGCTGACGCATTCGTCCTAAGAAGGAAAGGCTTGTTGATTAGATATACTGCAAACTTGCTGATGCAATTCCAGGCAACTTTCACTTCTCTTTCAATGACAAAATAATTCTGTTCTGCTGGGTTCCATACTCCTGAGGCAAATTGTACCACTTGTTCTTCTTTATCAACTTTTTGTTTCAGAATCCCTCCCCAGCCTTTGTCACTGGCGTCAGATTCAACTATCTTGAATGCCTCATCATCTGCTATATATAGTATGGGTAAAGACTTTACCTTCGCTTTGATTTCCTGTACTGCTCTGGTATGGGCATCTGACCACTGGGGGGTTTTTTGCCAAGCCTTTTATTGAGCATTTCTCTGTCACTGGCACAGTCCTGATAAAAGCTGCTTACATAATTCAGGCAACCAAGAAATCTTTGCAGTTGTGTCTTGTCTATTAATACATCTGGAAATTTGTCTGCAAAGTCGATGGCATGTTGTTGCAGAGAGATTTGTCCATTAGAGATCTGGTGGCCTAAGAACTTTATAGAAGTCTGAAATACTTCTATTTTCTTTTTGCTAAGCACAAACCCATTTTTCTGGACCAACTTCATGAAAATATTTACATGTTTGAAGTGATCATCAATATTTTTGGAAAAAATTAAAACATCATCAATATATACAAGTAACCAATCAAAATATGGCTTGAAAATATCATCCATGACCTTTTGAAACTTTGAAGGAGCATTTTTAAGACCAAATGGCATAACATTCCATTCATAGTGACCTGCAGGAATACTAAAAGCAGTTTTGAACTTATCTTCTTCATCAATGGCCACTTGCCAAAATCCTGCTTTTAAATCAAACTTTGAAAATACTTTAGCTCTTGCAATTCTTCTGATCAAATCTCCTTTATGTGGAATGGGATAAGTATCATCGGCCAAAACTGAATTTAGAGGCTTGTAATTTATCACAAGTCTGGGGATACCTCTAATTTGTTCAGCTCTCTTGTTTACATAAAAGCCGTAGCAATTCCAAGGGCTAGTGGATTCTCTGATCAATCCTCTGTTGAGCAATTGCTGAATTTCTTCTTGGCATAGTTCTCTGTATTCTCGGCTCATAGGGATTGCTCTACTTTTATAGGGTTTTCCTGTATATCCTTCTTTATAGGGAAACTTAATGGTATGTTGCTTCTTGTGCCAAAAGGAATTTGGCTCTTCTGAACAACATTTTTCTTCCAGTTTTCCTTTTAGTTCTTGAACTCTTCTTTTGATTTGGGGCAATTTCAACTGTTCTTCTACTCTCAATGTGCTTTTTAGATCTTTAAGATCTGATAGCAAAGATTCTGCTTTGTCTAATTTCTGCATGGCTTGAACCATTGTAGAAACTCTTGGAGTTGAAACATAAGGGAGCTCAATCTCGTGGGCTTTTTTGTACTAAAGTATCCACTGTGTAGATAGTCATAATGGCTTAACTGATTTGCTTTACAGACAATATCACATGCGTTACCCAAAAGCAATTATTCGGTCTGACCCGAATATTTGTGCGGACGTTGCTTTGATAAAGACTGAAAATTAATGATTCCTTAAGTCATTTCTGTCCAACCAACAGTAATGTTTGTCCCCCCTTCTCATCCTATATAAGGAGGGTAAGGTTCATTTTGTTGGGCATCGGCATTTGAGAGTTTGTGTGTGTGTGTTTGAGTCGAGTGCTCTCCTGCTCTGCATCTGCGGACATCTAGCCTGATTTGCTTGCAACCCAAGAAATCACTCAAAGTCTATAGTTGGTTTGAGAAGCCTGTGTATCAGTGTGCTCGGCACTGATAAGAACCTAAAGTGGCCGAACCATTAGGAGAGTCAAAGGGTTGAGTGTTAAATCTGATTCTGAGACAGGGCCTATATCTCGCCAGAAGCTTCCAGTAGTAACTTGCTTAATTTTGAGCTGTGAAAAGTTTGGTAAATGCGAGATTAGTCTATCTCTGTATGGAATCCACTTCTGTAAAAGCTCTGTGAGCATCCTGTAAGATTTTCTCCGTTCTGAAATAAAATGAGTATGCCATTATGTTACTGAGTACCTTTGTGCATTTATGAGTCCACTGTGGTAGAAGTTTTCTCTGTGCTTTCATCCCAAGTTCGCAGGAAGTTCGCCAAAGGATCGAAGGGACACCAAGGCCATTTGAAGGCGTTGCTGCCGTTGTTGAGGTCGTCAGAGTGTGAAAGATCTAAGTAGGTTCACCACTGGTTCATCAGGAGTTGGCTACCAGAGAATTACTGAGAGACACAGAGAAAGAGCAAGCTCGTGACAGGAGCCCCTGCTAGAAATTGGTATCAAAGCCAGTGACGTCTGGTTCTAAAGGTTGGTACTCAAATCCATATTATTTTAAGTAAGAATGGAGTCATTGAGAAAGTCTATTTCATTCAGAGAGATTGAAGAAGATGATTCTCATCCAGAAGAAAACCCTCTTAAGGAAATGTTTGAAAATAGTTCCAGTAAGACCTTAAATTCTGCTGAACTAACTCATGAGGAATTTCAGCCTTCTGCTAGATGGGCTTTACCAGATATAGCACCTTCTGAAGTCTATAGTGACTTAGCTCCTTTTCATCTAATTGCTGCAACTAGGATTAATATTAAAGAGTCTGTTAGCCAGGTCCAAGAGAACTCTGAGAGTATTCAGACAATACCACTGCTAAACCCTCAAGCCTTACAAGCAGAAGCAAAAAGGTTAAAGAAAAATTATCTGCACCTTGGTTGTATTCGGGTTGGCATTAACCCTTTAGTCCACAAAGGATTAAAAACATTTGTGCTTGCTACTGTTAGAGATCTAACGCACAATAGATATACAGATTCTATAATAGGTGGGATTGTAGCCCCTCTGTCCGATGCCCTGTTTATTTTGATTGTTTCCCAAACTTTATTGTGAGTCGAGTGCTCTCCTGCTCTGCATCTGCAGACATCTAGTCTGATCTGCTTGCAACACGAGAAATCACTCAAAGTCTATAGTTGGTTTGAGAAGCCTGCATATCAGTGTGCTCGGCACTGATAAGAACCTAAAGTGGCCGAACCATTAGGAGAGTCAAAGGTTTGAGTGTTAAATCTGATTCTGAGACAGAGCCTATATCTCGCCAGAAGCTTCCAGTGGTAACTTGCTTAATTTTGAGCTGTGAAAAGTCTGGTAAATGCGAGATTAGTCTATCTCTGTATGGAATCCACTTCTGTAAAAGCTCTGTGAGCATCCTGTAAGATTTTCTCCGTTCTGAAATAAAATGAGTATGCCATTATGTTACTGAGTACCTTTGTGCATTTATGAGTCCGCTGTGGTAGAAGTTTTCTCTGTGCTTTCATCCCAAGTTCGCAGGAAGTTCGCCAAAGGATCGAAGGGACACCAAGGCCATTTGAAGGCATTGTTGCCGTTGTTGAGGTCGTCAGAGTGTGAAAGATCTAAGTAGGTTCACCACTGGTTCATCAGGAGTTGGCTACCAAAGAATTACTGAGAGACACAGAGAAAGAGCAAGCTCGTGACAGGAGCCCCTGCTAGAAATTGGTATCAGAGCCAGTAACGTCTGGTTCTAAAGGTTGGTACTCATATCCATATTATTTTAAGTAAGAATGGAGTCATTCAGAAAGTCTATTTCATTCAGAGAGCTTGAAGAAGATGATTCTCATCCAGAAGAAAACCCTCTTAAGGAAATGTTTGAAAATAGTTCCAGTAAGACCTTAAATTCTGCTGAACTAACTCATGAGGAATTTCAGCCTTCTGCTAGATGGGCTTTACCAGATATAGCACCTTCTGAAGTCTATAGTGACTTAGCTCCTTTTCATCTAATTGTTGCAACTAGGATTAGTATTAAAGAGTCTGTTAGCCAGGTCCAAGAGAACTCTGAGAGTATTCAGACAATACCACTGCTAAACCCTCAAGCCTTACAAGCAGAATCAAAAAGGTTAAAGACAAATTATCTGCACCTTGGTTGTATTCGGGTTGGCATTAACCCTTTAGTCCACAAAGGATTAAAAACATTTGTGCTTGCTACTGTTAGAGATCTAACGCACAACAGATATACAGATTCTATAATAGGTGGGATTGTAGCCCCTCTGTCTGATGGCCCTGTTTATTTTGATTGTTTCCCAAACTTTTCCATATATGTGTTTGATGAAACCATTAAAGATATTTTACAGCTGCAAATCCATACTACTGGATTTGACATGAAAAGAAAAAGGAACAATATAGCCATCCAGACCAAAGCTTGTTTTAGGCATACCAACACTTTATGGCCAGCAATTCGTCATACTCCTAGTCGGGATTCCAAATCAAGTGTGGTAGTCAAAACTGACCCAAAGAACCAGAAGATTGAACATGTATTGATAAAATGGGAAAATCTGCAGTTCCCTGAACATTGGGTTGTAAATCACTCCAGGCCACAAATCCCCCGAAATATCACATCTGCCAACATCACCGAAAATGCATCCAATGCAGTTATATCTTTCCCTCGCAGGTCAACTATTGATCGGAGAGGAATAGACGTTGCTTGTAAAGCATCCAAATACTACAGAGATCCTTCCATTGTCGATACCACATGTTCTTCATCATTTTCATCTTGTAAACATCCACAGATTTTTGAATTAGCTCAGCGTGTTTATTTTTTTTCTTTAGAAGTAAAATGTCTAGATTGTACAAATGTAGTAAATCTGCTTAACCTAGCCGAACAAGATATTCATCTGCACCATAATCCTCGCACTGGTGTCGCCCCTCCATCCACTTCCATCAGTTCATGTCCGAATCCTAAATGTTCTGATATTCCTTTCCCACATGAGCCTGAACCCGATTTTGATCATGTTCTTATGATCCATACTATAGAAGAAGAAGACCCTAGGCTTACCCAGATGATTTGTTTATTGAGGCCAGCAAAGCCGAGGTATGGGTTGGGAAAACTTGAACAATCAGAATTGATTCCAGAATGCAGATTCAAACAGATTCCTCCTAACTGTAAAATGCCTGCAGTCATGGAAATGCATAAATTTTTTGCACTTATGGATGGATGTCAAAAATCACAAATCAGTTCTAAATGGATGAAAGAAATGTTGAATTGGGATTTATATACAAATCCTCAAGCAGATGAATTTGACCAAGGGTATACCTCAGATCAGAAAAGAAAAATGGCCACAGACTGGAAACATTATATGGAAGTAAACAATGTTTGGTTATCTTTCTACTCATGGAAAGAAAAAATTGCTCCCATAAATGTTCTAACTAGTGCTACTTCTAGTAGTATGCCTGATAAGCATGGATGGACCGCAATTGATGGATCCATAGTTGAAACTCCTACTACTTTTCCCCCATATAAAGGAACCATATTGGGAGAGAAAACAAATGTAGCCAAAGCCATCCCCCTGGTCCAAAAGGATGATAATGCCTTGGGAATTGATGGAAGAATTCAAAAGGCTAGTGAACAGTTAAATTGGACCAATACTGCTCTGAAAGGTCTAGAAATGAATATGGCTAAAGCAGAAGATGTAAAGAAGCAAGTAGATATTGTACAGTGTTCATTTAATGGTGTAAATTCTTGTTTGAATAATATACAGTTTGATTCCAGTATGACTCGTTCTTACACTAGGGAATCATTGAATAAGATTGAAGAAATAGGAGAAAACTTAGTTGGACATATTGATGTAACTAAGACACTCCTTACTGGCTTAAATGAGAAATTTGAAAAGATGCAGGTCACAAAAGTTGAAAAGCCAGTTCCAAATTCTTTCTTAGTGAAAAGAAATATAAAGATTGAAAATCCAATAAGAAATGTAGAAAAGTTCCCTTTGCTGTTTCCCAAAGAAATTAATATTGAATCGTACAAATTCTTTAAATAAGAGAACTATATTTGGACATCAACATAGGTTGCGTGGGGTTTCATGTATGTTCATTATTTTTTTTTGCTGTGATTAATATTTTGTTTTAAATTTTTACTTTTAATTTTTAATAATTTTTTTTTTTTTTGTTTTTAAGTTATTTATAAATTGAATTATTTCATATGTTTACTATTTATTAGTTTTTTGGTTTTTGATGATGAATGGAGTGTTTATAAGATGTTGGACAAAAAAAATCCAATATAATTTATATTCAAATATTTAAACAATATAACAATATTTTTAACATCTTAAAATAATATAATATAAAATTTGGAAGTATTTGTTAATATATTCATTTCTATATCTATGATAAAACATATAAATATCTATATTTTTATTTTATTGGAGAATATTTATTTATATGAGTCAATTCATGTTATCTAACTGTCTAAGATTTGTTTTTCTCATGGATCATATGATGCTTTTCTTGATTTGGTACTTGGTTTCATAAATATAGATATGTCATGCCTTTGTAACATGAAATGACTTAAAAAAAATAATTTCAATATAAGAGCATCGCTCTAAACATAACAATTGCAATTAATTTACAAGATAATTTTCTAATTAATATGTAAATTGAGGAGCCTTTAAATTTTAGAGTTCTCTTTAATGAACTTTTTGGAGTTTCTGGTGCCGGAATTCTGCGGAAAAAAATTGTGATGAAATCTTGGTTTGTTTTATTTAAAATAATTTTTTGACTGTATATATGGATTAAGCACCCTGGAAAACCCCTAGGGCACTTTAATTATGCAGGTTTACCCATTAAACTGCCATTGATGGTCATTTCGGATCCAGACCCGGATCTACAACTCGAATTCCAAGCTCTTGGATATGGAATTGGAATAGGCTAGGGCTCTCGAACTGCTTCAACCAGATCTTGACGAGGTTGGTGCTTCAGTGGCAGAATCGAGTCATTTCATAGTAGGGCTAGGAATTCAGGCTTTGATAGTCCAAGTCCAGTGTCACAACTCCCAATCGCATGTGTAAATACATATAAGTATTGTAAAAATAAAAATAAAAATTATGCATTGATTGATAAACGATACAATTTACTATCCGACTATTCATTGTAATATTTATATATCTCACAGCCAACCTTATAAATCTTACTACTCTCAGACACTTGGATTTCGCGTACCATATGGCTTAGCCTTGGTGGGTACGACAACAATTCATTTCCAAAACCTATTAAATGTCAACTCGCCGAGAGTTGGATAGCTGGACCTCTCCTCGTGATTTGCCCTACTCCAGCGAGATATTAACCTTGGCGGTAGGTGTCGACATTAATGTTACAGGCAAGGTACTTAGTGTCTCGAGATTCCGGATTAGATCGACGGAGGTAATCCCTTTCCCTCCATCGAACGATCGGGAATCATTCCGGTGATTTACATGGAAACTCTCTAGGGTTTTAGACTTCATTTGTTATGTGTGGGTTCGGCTTCCAGAGGGTTCCTCTGATTACAGTTTCGAACCAGGGTTTCTGTTCACGTTCTTTTGGTTGAAGGCGAGCCGAACGCCGTCCAATCTCACAGCTCCGGAGACTGCTCAGCGAACCAGGTATTTTCCTATGCCATTCTTTTGCTGTTACCCTTGAATTGATCCGGTGTTGCAGTTAAGTTAAAAGAATGGTTCCTAATTTTCTCCACTGTATGAACTGTGCAGAACTTGGGGCGATTCTACGCCGCGGTTATGGAGAGCTAGCAGTTCCGCCCAGGTATAAGGATTAATCTGTTCCGGGTATGTTCCTCCCAAACCCTTGCTGTACCAGAGATGTTGATGGATAGGGTGCCGCTTCCAACGGCTGAATACTTGCTCATTCTTTTGTCAGGTTGATCATTGATTCCTCTGTTTTGAAGAAGTGGTTTCACCTGTAACATCTCTTCTGCTGAGAGGGAGATCTACAGTTTGTCGCTCCATGAGGCATCGGTCTTCATGAACTTATATGAATGTATCGTTCATGTCTTATTCAAGAACTATCAGTTCCTGGTTATTTAGGATGTAATATTGTGTGTGCGGTTAACATTGGCACATGGACATAGCTATGTATAGTTTCTCTATTATGTATTGAAAGGGTTTCGATGAATGCTTTAAACTTTTGATTTAACCAGCTGCGCGCTCTTGGAACATGGTAACTGTATAAATATGTATATATATAGCTTGTTTCATTCTCGTGCTTTCTCTGTTTCGATATGGGTTTATTGATTTCTAAGTCCATTGATTTCTGAGTCTATTGATAACTCGGCTACCTTGGCTTGACAGGCCTCGGCATAATTTATTTTGTTTTAAAAACATCGTATGAGTTTGCTCTGGTAATTACATGTCTATTTTTCCACCAATGCTCTATCTGACATGTTTAAAAGATTCTTGTTATATTGATTTATACGCATTCAAGCGCTCTGAAATTTCTGGGTTAAGTTCTGATTCGAACTATGGTGAGTCTTGTCGGCTTTCTATCAGAACTTTCGTTACCCAATATCTATATATATATATTCATACAGGAGGCCGTAAGCACGCGGCTATGCCTGTTAAGAGGTTTACATGATCTCCAAGTTTGTATTTTCTTTCATAGTTAAGAGTCTAATTCAATTGATGTTCATATATATGAATGTTGCGTTTGGAACTGTTCAATGATGGATTTATTAGGGCATTGGACACTTGATGAAATTCCGACCGTATTCGTTCTATTTTTATATTGTTCTACAGGTATTATATCGTAATTTGCCTAACTGCTGTTGCTTGACATTTATATGTTGTAATGGTTTAGCCATAATGAGATTTCTATGCAGTTTAAAATAAACTCTTCTGCTTTACCATAAGTTACAGAGCAGGATTTTACTATACTCAATTATAATTACTGAGTTTAATTGCTTCTAGAGATTTCAGTCTCCGCTCTTACTTTATGTCCAGTTCTACTCAAATTTACCACTGTTTCCGATTTAATGATGGTACATACCAATGATTAATTCTCTTTTTTTTTATAAACCCTCCGGTTTTCTCCAAGGTTCTGCTACTGGAT
The DNA here is from genome assembly GCA_000404065.3 of Pinus taeda. Lineage (NCBI taxonomy): Eukaryota > Viridiplantae > Streptophyta > Pinopsida > Pinales > Pinaceae > Pinus > Pinus taeda. Next base: position 17,988 of record APFE030082479.1, on the reverse strand, counting down.
TCATGAGGCTGCGGGTGTCCTAACAGATACCTACAACCACTTTAATCCTAAGGCACCTCCTACTCTGAGTTCAGTTAAATAACCCAATGTTATTAGAGAACAGGGTTCCCAGAGAAAAGTCCCTTACAGATTGTAACCAAATTTTCTTATAACAGAACCCTCAACCGAGGTAATCTAACTATATGTCTGATAACAAAACAGTATACTTACCTGTACCTCTATACGTACAGTTTTCCCACTTCTCCAGAGTTCGGGAAACTGGTTTCTTGCTTGTCTTTCATCCCGTCCACGAGACTCGTTTGCAAGAACAAATTGCCAAGCTTATTTGCCAGACCACTGCCTTTAGCAAATTTGGTGCACATCTGTGCCCATGCTAGGGAAAGGGATTACCTCCGTCGATCTAATCCGGAATCCCGAGACACCAAGTACCTCGCCTGCAACATTAATGTCGACAGCTACTGCCAAGGTTAATATCTGGCTGGAGTAGAGCAAATCACGAGGAGAGGTCCAGCTGTCCAACTCTCGGCGAGTTGACATTTAATAGGTTTTGGAAACGAACTGTTGTCGTACCCACCAGCGCTAAGCCATATGGTACGCAAAATCCAAATGTCTGAGAGTAGTAAGATTTATAAGGTTGGTTGTGAGATATATAAATATTACAATGAATAGTCGGATAGTAAATTGTACCATTTATCAATCAATGCATAATTTTTTTTTTTTTTTTTTACAATACTTCTATGTATTTACACACGTGGTTGGGAGTTGTGACATGTGGTATCAGAGCCCAGTTACAGAACTGAGGCCTCTGGGACAGATAGAAGTGGCATGTAGAGGTACTATTTATAATAAAAATACATTTACCCGTATAGTTACTGGTTAGTGTGCTATTTTCCTCTCACTGTGTCATTTAATTTTATGATCGAGTACAGGACCAGGAATCCAAGGAATTGCAACATGAGGAGGACATATAGTACATCTCGCTGATATGCGATGGGACAAGGAGCACACGGTCCCGAAAATAACCCTGAATTATGGGTACAGCAGGGGGAAGAAGCCAGAAATACAAACCAGGCGATTCTGGAAACAGTGCAGGAGCTGAAGAATGAGATGGCTCGGTTACGAGAAGACAACGCATGATTAACGATGGAACAAGAAAGAATTTTAAAAAGTCAGTCCGACAGGCAGAACCAGCCACTAGTTAATCCTAGTACGGAACAACAGAGAATATCAGAAGAACAGAACCATCATATACCCCCTGAAAGATCAGAAGAACAAGAGGAACGTTCTGATAATGCGTTTGAACAACAAACCTCAAAAAGGCAAAGGTTGGAGTTGCAAGGGGAGTTTCGTAAGATTAAACCACCGCGCTTTGACGGGGAACAAGAAGTAGCAGCTGAAGCATGGTTAATCAATATGAACAAGTATTTTCAGCTGTACAAGTATGACCATAACCTTAAGGCACGTTTGGCTATTTTTCCGCTGCAGGGAAAGGCTACCCTATGGTGGGAGGAGGTTAAGATTGTAAAAGGAGTAACCGAGCAGACTATTACTTGGGAAAATTTCCAAAGGTATTTTAAGGAGAGATATTTGATCGAGCGTTTCTACGATGAAAAGGAAAGAGAATTCCATGATTTGCGGTTGGGGCAACAGACTATGGACGAATTTATTACCCGTTTTACCTCCTTGCTCCGCTATGTGCCATATATAAGGGAGGAAAAGGCGAAAGTGCAACGATTTGTTAGCAGCTTGCCACCGTATATGCGGGAGAGGATTGAGTTTGACAATCCAAAGTCAATGGACGAGGCAATTCATAAAGCCAGGATCTGTTATCAACAAAGTAAGCAAAAAGGGGAAGCTGCTGGCAGAAAATGGAATGAGAAAAAGAGTTTTAAGTCAATCAGAAGCAACAAAGGAAATCGCAGTGGCGAAAGCAAGGGGAATGGCAAAGGACCAAACAGTAGAATTACATCAAGAACTGCATCTAAATTCAAGACAGCAAATGAATCCAGGGTCAGCGAGCAGCATGCAAGTTTGGACAGCGAAGGGACAGCAACGCCCCTGGTGCAGTGTTGGGGCTGTGGAGGGCCGCACTATGTCAAAAACTGTCCACAGCGTAAGGGAACTGAACAACTATCCCAAATCCATGAAGCCTCAATGGTCGGCGAGGTTGGACGTAGCGTGCCAAGGATTAATGCAGCTCTGGATGATCGACAGGCGGAATATCAACCAACCATGGTCGAATTTGAAGGTAAAATCTCAGACCTTACCATAGCTGTTTTAATTGACCCAGGGGCTACACTAAGTTATGTGAGTCCAAAGATAGTGGAACGTTGTAATTTACAACCTGTTAAATTCAAAAACCCATGGCTAGTACAATTAGCTACAGGGGCTAAGAGGCGAGTAATGGAAAAAATCAATGATTGTTCTTTCACCATAGCTGGACAGCCGGTAATGGCTGATTTAAATGTGCTCCCCCTTGGTTCATATGACATTCTGATCGGAATGGACTGGTTGGAAAGGCACTGGTCGTTAGTTGACTGCAAAACCAAGATTATTTATTATAGAGATCAGCACGGAGTTAGAAAGGAAAATGCAAGGAATTAAGCGACCCGTGCAGGTCCGACCAATAACTGCAACCCAACTAGCAAAATGTATCCGAAAACGGTGTCAAATTTATGCTATTCAAGTGGGTTATGCTGATTCTAAGGATAAAACAGCTACATTGGATAGTATCCCTGTAATACGAGAGTTTGCAGATGTATTTCCGGAAGAGATTCCCAGATTACCACCAAAAAGGAATATAGACTTTACCATTGAGTTGGTACCGGGCGCAGCCCCAGTGTCACGAGCACCCTACAGAATGAGTGTGCCTGAATTAACAGAATTAAAAATGGAGTTGCAAGAATTACTGGATAAAAACTATATTCGGCCCAGCGTGTCTCCATGGGGGGCCCCAGTACTATTTGTTAAGAAAAAAGACGGAACCCTGCGGATGTGCATTGATTACCGTCAGCTGAATAAGTTGACCATCAAAAACAAATATCCTTTACCTCGGATTGACGAACTGTTTGACCAAGTGAAAGGTGCAACAATGTTCTCTAAGATTGATCTGCGATCAGGTTACCACTAGATCCGAATTAAGGAGGAAGATATTGCTAAAACCGCTTTCAGAATAAGGTATGGTCATTATGAATTCGTGGTATTACCTTTCGGGCTAACTAACGCCCCTGCAACTTTCATGTGTCTGATGAACAACATATTTCATCAATATTTGGATCGATTCGTACTGATATTTATCGACGATATATTAATATATTCCCACACCATAGAGGAGCACCAGGAACATCTCAGAATGGTGCTACAGACCCTTTGAGAACATCAGTTATACGCTAAGTTTAGTAAATGTGATTTTTTCAAGGAAGAAATCTAGTACTTGGGTCACGTAATTACAACGGATGGGATTGTAGTGGACCCAGAAAAGATATAGGCCATAATGGAGTGGCCCGTACCAAAGGATGTAGCAGATATCCGGTCCTTCATGGGATTAACTGGGTATTATAGACAATTTGTGGAAGGCTTCTCCAAAGTGGCTTTCCCCATCACTTCCTTGTAGAAAAAGGGGAGAGCATTCCAATGGACCCCAAACTGCGAGAAAAGCTTCGAGCAGTTGAAACATCTACTCACCACAGTGCCTATTTTGAGTATATTTGATCCTGATAAAGACTATGTGGTATGTACCGACGCAAGCAAAGAAGGATTGGGAGGTGTATTAATGCAAGAAGGTAAAGTGATTGCATATGAGTCTCGAAAGTTAAAAGAGCACGAGTAGAAATACTCTGCTTACGATTTGGAATTCGCTGCCATCATACATGCCTTAAAAATGTGGCGGCATTATCTTATGGGCAGGAAATTTCTATTGCTGACCAACCACCACAGTTTGACCAATTATTTTAGCCAGCCCACTTTAAATGCTAGGCAAGCACGGTGGGTGGACTTCTTAAGCGACTTTGATTTTGACATTAGACATTTGCAGGGAAAGGAAAACCGAGTGGCAGATGCCTTAAGTCAGAAGGTACAAAATTTGTACGAAATTTCCATTAGTGGATGGAAAAGTCCTTTTTGGGAAATGATAAGGAAAACAGCAGAACAAGATGCTGAATATCAGCAAATAAAACAGCAATTACAACAGTCCACCAGCGAGAAAAGTCAGCAAGGATATGAGTTGGATGATGCAGGAATGATGTACTACAAGAAAAGGTTATATGTACCAAACCAAAACAGTATTAAAAATCTGATATTGGATGAATTCCACATCAGCCATTATGCGGGTCACCCAGGTTACCAGAAAATGATCACTGCAATTCGGAAAGATTATTTTTGGCCGGGGATGAAGAAGAACATGGCTGAGTACTTGGCACGGTGCTTAGAATGCCAACAAATCAAAGCAGAACATCAGCACCCAGTAGGATTATTGCAACCATTACCTATTCCGGAATGGAAATGTGAAACCATTTCCATGGATTTTATCACTGGATTGCCTAAGACAAAGAGGAACAACGATTCCATTATGGTGGTTGTAGACAAGTTGAGTAAAGCTGCACATTTTATACCTGTGCAATCCACGTACAAGGCTGCACAAATTGCTCATATTTTTATGCAGAATGTGTTCAAATTACATGGGCTTCCGAAGACAATAATTTCAGATCGTGATGTGAAATTTACATCAGCCTTTTGGAGAACGTTATTTGCTGAATTGGGAACTCAGCTGAACTTTAGCACTGCATATCATCCTCAAACCGACAGACAGACAGAACGAGTGAACCAAGTGGTAGAGGATATGTTAAGGGCTTATGTAATGCAGCAACCTATGCTGTGGGAGGAATACTTACACTTGGTGGAATTTGCGTATAACAATGGGTATCATACCTCGACGCAAATGAGTCCTTTTGAGGTTTTGTACGGCCGAAAATGCCGCACACCTTCCAGCTGGGGTGGACTCGAAGATAGACTAAGTTTAGGACCTGAAATGCTTAAGGAAATGGAGGATATGGTGAAAAGGTTGCGCGCTAATTTGAAAGCTGCTCAAGACAGACAGAAAAATTTTGCTGACTGCAAAAGAAGATTCAAGGAATACCAAGTTGGGGACCATGTTTATATCAGGATTCAAGCCAAAAAGAGTACCTTGCAATGGAGCGGGTGTGCCAAATTGGCACCCCGATACTGTGGACCATTCCAAGTCTTGGCAAGGATCGGACCAGTGGCGTACCAACTCGCCTTGCCAAGTCACATCCGGGTTCACAATGTTTTCCATGTTTTCGTATTAAAAAAATATGTCTATGACCCTAGACATGTGATCAGATGGCAGGATATTCAGGTTGAGCCGGAAGGAGAGGTTCTGGTCAAGCCACTAAGCATCCTCGACTGGAGAGAAGTACAACTGTGGAGGCGAGCTATTACCCAAGTTAAAGTGCAGTGGCGACATTATGGGCCTGAGGAGGCCACTTGGGAAGATGAAGCATTGATGAAAAGGACCTATCCAGGGCTGTTTATGGCTGAGAGACATCGAGACAATGTCCAATCTCAGGGGGAGGAGATGTAATGACCCCAGAAAATTTATAAATAATTTTTCTGTTGTTACCACCGTGGGTAAAATATTGAACAAGGATTATTATTTTTTTAAGGTAATTATAAATATTATTAATTCAGAATTTGAGCATGAATTGAATAAATCAAATATGATAACTTCTCATGGGGAAGTTGTTTTCTTTTCTTGATGATTTAAAGAAAACAGTTGCCAACAGGAGGGAAAAAGAAAACCCTAACTGTTTTTCTTTTCTTCCATAGTAAAGATGGGAGGAGGAAAAAATGAAAGCGGGCTGTTGAGGAACAGACGGGGGGAGGCAAAAGAAAGGAATCATGCTAAGTCTGGTGAGGACCAGATAGCATGGGCACAGAGGTGCACCAAATTTGCTGAAGGCAGTGGTCTGGCAAATAAGCTTGGGGGGAGATTTGGTCTTGCAGACGAGTCTCGTGGACGGGAGGAAAGACAAGCACGAAACCAGTTTCCTGAACTCTGGAGAAGTGGGAAAACTGTACGTATAGAGGTATAGGTAAGTATACTGTTTTGTTATCAGACATATAGTTAGATTACCTCGGTTGAGGGTTCTGTTATAAGAAAATTTGGTTACAATCTGTAAGGGACTTTTCTCTGGGAACCCTGTTCTGTAATAACATTGGGTTATTTAACTGAACTCAGAGTAGGAGGTGCCTTAGGATTAAAGTGGTTGTAGGTATCTGTTAGGACACCCACAGCCTCATGAATCCAGTAGCAGAACCTTGGAGAAAACCGGAGGGTTTATAAAAAAAAGAGAATTAATCATTGGTCTGTACCATCATTAAATCGAAAACAATAGTAAATTTGAGTAGAACTGGACATAAAGTAAGAGCGGAGACTAAAATCTCTAGAAGCAATTAAACTCAGTAATTATAATTGAGTATAGTAAAATCCTGCTCTGTAACTTATGATAAAGCAGAAGAGTTTATTTTAAACTGCATAGAAATCTCATTATGGCTAAACCATTACAGCATATAAATGTCAAGCAACAACAGTTAGGCAAATTACGGTATAATACCTGTAGAACAATATAAAAATAGAACGAATACGGTCGGAATTTCATCAAGTATCCAATGCCCTAATAAATCCATCATTGAACAGTTCCAAACGCGACATTCGTATATATGAACATCAATTGAATTAGACTCTTAACTATGAAAGAAAAGAAAAACAGTTAGGGTTTTCTTTTTCCCTCCTGTTGGCAACTGTTTTCTTTAAATCATCAAGAAAAGAAAACAACTTCCCCATGAGAAGTTATCATATTTGATTTATTCAATTCATGCTCAAATTCTGAATTAATAATATTTATAATTACTTTAAAAAAATAATAATCCTTGTTCAATGTTTTACCCACGGTGGTAACAATAGAAAAATTATTTATAAATTTTCCGGGGTCATTACATCCAGGCTATCACGTCGCGATAAGGCAGTAGGAGATTGAGTTCACTCCTAATTGAACGCAGTATCACAAACTTTCGTCTTTATGCACGGATTCCAAAGGTGGAGCTCCAACTGCTGATTTGATTTTGTTCTTTCTATTTAGTATCAATAGGTACTGGAATTGGTTCATCTCTTGGGGCAGGAGGTGCTAAACTTGTGACTTCAATAAATTCTTGCAGGACTTTAGAGAAATTAGACCAGAAAAATCCACTAGAAAGGCTTCCAAAAAATCACACTAAAAACAATTTCTTAAATTTTTACATAGTAAAAAGATTATTAAAATAATTAAGTTATAATATTGATTAATTTAATATAAATATTATTAATTTTTTAATTTAAATCATAAATTAAAATAATTAAAATATTAAGTGTATTATATTTTTCAATCAATATTATTATTATTGTTTTGATTCAAATTGAGATTTTGAATTTTTTAATGTTTTAAATCTCCATCTATCATAATTTTTTCAAACAATTTTAATAACAAAAATATTAATAGCTTAATCATATTTCTTCACTAAATATAAAACAAAGTTTTAAGCACAACATATATTTCCATCAATAATATATAACAAAGTAATTGTTGTTTTACTTTTTATACTTGTCTTATATGGTTTAACTTTAGTTTTCAATTGGTTTTGAAATTTTTAAATAGATATTATGAAGTTTATCAAAGTTTTAAAAAACACAAAAATTAAATTAAATATTTTGATTTTTTTTAATGTAAATTGTTTTTAATTGGTTGATTACTATTTTTAATGTGGTTTTAAATTGAATTTTTTAAGATATTAAAAAAAATATTGAAAGTGTAAAAATGAAAATAAGATTTTAACATTCCTCAAGTTTTGGTGATCCTATGTCATCTATAATTATATTAAAAAAAAATTATTATATTAAAAAAAATTATTATACTTAGTGCACATAAGATATATTATGTTCAGTTTTTGGTTTGATTTTTTATTAGTTTGTTTTGAGTAAAATATTTTGTATATTTTTTAAAGTTTAACATTAGAAATTTAATTTTAGTATCTATTAATAATGTTTAAATCTATTTATTTTTGATATTGTTGGTTGTACTCTTGTTATGCAATGATTATATTATACACAAATATTTTTAAATTTTATTAGATACAATCAAATATTCAGTGATGATAAAAAAGTACTAGCATAGCTTCTCAATAGTATCATATATATGAATTGTTTGGTATACATCAAATTCTAATAAGTCCTTTCAAATAAGTTATATTGTTATAAGGTCATTAATGGGTGGCAGTATATACCACCATTAAATTTTATACTTACTTAAATCTAATGAATGGTATATACTCTAACTCATTAATAACCTTATAATGTTATATATATTCATTATATTTACCATACATCTCGTTAATAATCCTATAACATTATATATATTAACCCTATAACATTATGTATATTGGTATTTCCCATACATCCAAATCGTACTAATATAAAATATAAATGCTTCTAAAATACATACAAAATCTCTGGACTACTCATCATCGATCGGTCCCATCAATCTCTATTGTATGATAGATGACCGCTTTTTTATCTAAAACTTTAGTGCTGGTAAAATATCTACAAAAATCCTACGAAGTCATCATTGATTATGTTGGATCAGGCAAATAAAAACAATACATAGTAAATATAATCATGCACAAGAGACAGCAAAGATTTAACGTGGTTCACCCAACCAATCTGGGCTACGTCCACCAAACATAGGCATCGGATTTCTTTATTAATCAAACAGGAGATTACATAAATCAAATCCTCACAAACTCTCACACTATCAAAACAATCCGTATGGATACCTGTTTTATAGCAAGGAGAATCTAACTGCCTCATAAATCCTCTCAACTCAAATTT
>APFE030082473.1:0-10275 GCA_000404065.3 Pinus taeda | reverse complement strand
GTTGTCAGTAGGTATATGGCAAATCCAGGTAAAGAACACTGGTCAGCAGTGAAATGGGTGCTTCGGTATTTGAGAGGCACAAGTAGTTATTGTATCACTTACAACAAGAGTAGTGAATTTGTTTGCGGGTATGTTGATTCTGATTTTGCAGGTGATTTGGATAAGAGAAGGTCAACTTCAGGGTATGTCTTTACTCTTGCAGGTGGAGCTATTAGCTGGATGTCAAAGCTACAAAACATTGTTGCTTTATCCACTATTGAGGCAGAATACATTGCCACTTCTCATGATTGCAAAGAAGCGATTTGGTTGAAAGGTTTGTTTGGGGAATTTGGTAGGTTGCAGGACAACATCAAATTATTTTGTGATAGTCAAAGTGCAATATATTTGGCTAAGAATCCGGCCTATCATGGTAAATCAAAGCATATACCAATCAAGTACCATTTTGTAAGACATGTTATCACTGAAAGGGGAATCTCTCTTGAAAAAGTGCATACAAAGGAGAATTGTGCAGACATGTTCATGAAACTAGTTTTGTTAGAGAAGCTACGTTGGTGTTTGGCTTCTCTTGGCTTGCAAAAAAGACAAAAAAATAATAAACAAACAGGGTATCAGGCTAATTGTTGTCAAGGTGGAGATTGTTGAGATTTTCTGTTTCATAAATTAGGCAAAAATCTCTAATGTGTGACAACAAGAGGATTTGTTGCTATATTAGCTCCAGTTAGTTGGGAAAGAGTTAATGTATCCTATATTTGTTGTGAGAGGATTTATGAGTCAGTTAAGTTCTCTTGGCTATAAATATATGCTCGTACAACTATTGGAAGAGTGAGAGTTTGTGAGGAAAATGATTATCTTGTAATCTCCTGATTAATAATAAAGATTGCCAATGCCTATGTTTGGTGGACGTAGCTCAGAATGGTTAGGTGAACCACGTTAAACTTCTGTGTCTTTTGTGTATGATTTTATATGCTGTTGTTTTTCATTTATTTAGCTGTGCACTGTTGGCTTTAACAGAATAATGTTGGCCTGATTGGGCATTGCTTCTCATCGAGTCATTTTTTGAACCCAGAAGGGCATCGTTCTCTGCTTATTAGTTACCCAAGCCCTGGTAATGGGTTGCTCTAAGTAGACAATCTCAGAAGAGTAATGTTGGTTGGTTGAAACTGAAGAGGCATCTCTTTGTATTGCTACTCAAGCTTGATTGGGCATTACATTTCATCATTGATTGACCGAGGGATGTCGTAAATGTAGTAGTATAATATTCGCTGAGATCGAGGGAGGCCAACCTTATTGGTCAAGTGTAAACCGAGCCCAGAGGGGGCAATGCTTTGAAAATTCAAAAGAACTACGCTAGGATACATAACATACCAATCAACCTTAGGTCGAGCCTTTGTACGCACTCCTTGTATCTCTATTCATTGAATTATAATGAAGTTTGAGACATGGAATGACGAGAAACTCCACATGGGTTTCTTGGTTGTGGATCTGTGATGTGGTGGTCAAGACCCAGGGTTAACCCTAGTCAATTGTCAGATTAGGAAAAAAAAGAAAAAAAAAAAATTATTACACCCACCAAAATTTCATTTTGTAAAATATTTAAGCAACTAAGGGCATACATTTTGTAGCGTCAATGCTAGAGAAATTCCATTTTGTAGAAGTGTTCTTAGAAAGGGTAAATTAGTAAAGCTCTTAATTTAATATAGTTTTTTGTATGGTCTTTATGGGTTTCTGGGCTCATTAAAAATCCAAAATGGATTCTGGAAGAAGCTTTATGATCTGGGATCAAAGGTGGACATTTTTGAAGGCATAAAAGCCTCACGGACTTATCCTTAATGATGAAACGCTATGTTATATGTTTTGAGGGCCTATGAGCGTGTTACAGTGGTTTTGAGATTATGGTGGAAGCAGGGTCCAAGATGATTCATATGTGACCCAATTGATGTACATGTTGAAGCAGAGTTGTGATAGGGTATGACAAGGCATGGACAACAATATTACAACAACAATATATTCTCTTTGAAGACTCATTTTTTTTAAAGAGCAGGTTGATCTAGTTTGAAATATTTTGAAAAGAGTTCCACAAGAGTTTGAAGAAGGAGGTGTGTTCCTCCACTTAGGTTGGTGCCTCAATCAAGTGGGAACCTACTCCAAGTCAAAGCTTGCATATCATATAGGTTTGTTCCTCAATTAGGTTGGAGCATAGAGCAAGGAAAATCTCGCTCATCATCAAAGTTGGTGCCTTAATCAGGTCATGACCTATGGTGTTGGTGCTTGAACATTTTCATGGTTGGTGTCTCAACCAGGTTGTAGCCTACCGCAAGTAGAAACCTACATATTTTGGGGATGTGTTCCTCCAATGGGTCGGTGAATTAAAGTCTATGTAAAAAATTGAATCATAAAAAGAAGAATAACTTGTGGTTTTCTCCCATATGGGTTTCCACATAAAATATTGTGTCTCTTTTTGTTGGTGTGATGGCTCCTTGATGTGTTGTTGATATAATGTTGACATGATGATGCATTTATCTACACATTGATAAGCTACAATTGGTTATGGATTATTCATATATAATTTTATGTTTAGGCAAATTTGTGAAACTATAAATTTCTCTCACATTGATTCACCGTCCCCCTTCTTAATGTGATCTTTGGTCTAATAACTGGTATCAAAGCAAGTTACCTTCGTGAACAATTAATTGTTGGAAGGTTGAATTCAAGGGAAGATGGGCCACAATCAAAGCATCAGGAAAGTCTCTAGTATTTGATAGATCCAAATACACATTTTGGTAGATAAGAATGCAAACCTATCTCATCTCCTTGGGAGCAGATGTTTGGGAAATTGTGGAAGTAGATAAGTCTTTGTTAATATTCTCACAAATTCACTAGGTGAGGCACTCTACACATCTAATGCACAAGCTAAACATGTTATCTTAAGTGGTTTGGTAGATTCAAACTTTTTCAATGTAATGCATTGTAATTCAACTCATGAGGCATGGAATATTATGAAGGGGATACAAACGTAAGAGAAACTAGGCTAGACTATCTTAGGGGCCAATTAAAAAGTTTGAATATGGAAGAAGATGAAGACATTGCATCATATTTTCTTCAAGTAGACAATATTGTCAATTCCATTGTAGGTCTTGGTAAAGAATTCAAGGATAATTCTATTGTTTGAAAGGTATTGATATATCTTCCATCAAGATTAAGTCCCTTAAAGAATTAACAGAAGTGGACAAAATGACTATATATATATATGCTTCATGGAACTCTCTCATCATATGAGCTAAGAGTGAAGGAGGATAAATCATGAGTTAAGGAAGTAGTGTTCAAAGAAGCCAAAGAAGAGAAGAAATAAGAAGATCAAGATAACTCTCATTATAATGAAGAATAGGCCAAGATCGTCTGAAAGCTCAAAGAGGAACTGAAAAATTCAAAGGTAAGTTTCCTTTCAAGTGCTTTGAATGTACAAGGATAGGGAATTATGCTTCTAAGTGTCCTAATGCTAAGATGAATGATAGTGATGATGAGTCAAGATTCAATTCTAATCAACAAAAGAAGAAGCAATCAAGACAAAGAAATTTTCTACTAAAAGAACAAAGTGATAGTGAAAGTAATGAAAGTGTGACTGGTGAGGAAATGGGTGAAATATTATTCATCACCGAAATAGAAGAACCTAAAGAAGAAATGGATTATGAAGGAGAACTTAAAGGTCCGTTGAAACAAATAAGGATCCTTAGAAAGAAGGTAGGTCAACTAATGTGGCAACTTCAAGACAAAAATCTAAATTAAGACACCATTATTTCTGTTAGAGTTGAACTAGAAGAAGCTAAAAGGGTAAAGGAATTTTTTCCTGAATAACTAAATGAGAAGGAACACACCCGTGTGATAATAGAAGATGACATTTTCCTCTTAAGAGAGGAATTGGAGCAGCTCAAATCAAAGCTTCACAAAGGGAATGAATACCTAGATCACATTCTCAACATGCAAATGTATCCTCTCATTAAAACAGGTCTTGGTTATAAAGAAAATTATGAGGTCCCCAAGAACAACGGGCCCCCGAACACATCAAATAAATATCATCCCAAGAGGCTTGATAAAAAATTCATTGCACCTAATAACAACTTCCTTGAAGATCCCAAGAAAATGATGAACTAGTCCAAGTATGCTCATTTCCATGCATGTATGCGAGATAATGCCAAGAAGTTACAAAGTTCACAAAATGAAGGAAGCTATGTTGAAGGAAAAAAATATCCCATGACAAAGAAACTTCATAAAGAATCCTCAAGAAATACTAGAGAAGTTATTAGAAATCAACAAATGAATGAAGTCCGTCCAAGGAATAACTTAAGAATGTCAATATCTCCCTCTACATACAAGTATTAAAATAAGTTCCTAAGTTATTTCTTTTCATGCAAAACAATTGGGAACAAAGCGCAGGAATGTAGAACCTATGATGTGGTCAGGTAAAGAGGATGTGATCAAGTGCCTATATGGAGGAACATGGACCAAATTATAATAATTCCTCAGCCATTTCTGCAAATATTGAAGCCCAATGTTGCATGTTACATATGTCACACTAAAGGGCATTCAACACGAGATTGCAAACTCAAATTGAGATGGTACAATAGAAAGGGTCTTCCTATCAACACAATGATTACTTATATAAGATGGAGAATAAGACATGAAGGATTAAGAATGGATATGATCCATCATATCTAATCTCTTGGTGAACGATTATTGATAACTATTATTTGTTGAATAAAAAATTCTTAAAGAAGCAATTCTATGCAAGTGAAATGAGAACTTTGATATGAGAGAAACATGTGAGTAGTGATAGAGGAAGATTCCATTAATGATGATATCTCATATGTAAAATAAGATAGGTAACAAGAATATACTGTCATATGTAGTAGAAGAAAAGTGGAGAATAAATTAAAGCAACATTGGCAACATGGTTTCAAGCAGATTCTTTTAGCAGGTTCATAGGAAAGTGCATGATCTCAAGAGGAGACTCTGTCAGATTCACAGAATGACAACATGATTTGATTATTGAAAAGTAGCAAGAAGGAAATATGATCCTAGGGGTAGATTATGTTAGGTACGCAGGATAATACAAGAACATGAACAATTCAAGAAGCATTAACAATATCAGGAAATTGTAGAAACAATTTAAGAAACATCGGCAACATGCTCATGGAGAAACAATTTGTGAATTTTTGACAAACTCTTAGAAGATGAAAAAAAGTTTAAGAAACATTGGAAAGATGCTCATGAAGAAAAAAATTGTGAAGTTTTAATGGAATCTTAGAAGATGCAGATGGAATATGGGGAGACTCTATAGGAACAGGTTCACACATGATATTGTAATGCTAGTAGACAACCATGACCCTTTTCCATTGATGTCAAAGGGGGAGAGAATGCAGACACTAATACAATATTTGAGTAATATTGTAGGAAGATTGGAGGAGAGAATGCAAGCATTAATATAAGGAAGAAAGAAATGAGGGAAATCATCTTTGTAGTCTAATAGGGGTGTTGGCATTATGATGCATGTGTTATCCTTGATGGCAACTCACTTATAACAGAATTCATAGGTCAGTTCAGCGGTGACAGAATGAATATAACAGAATACCAGAATGAATACAGATGTGATAGAATGCATGAAAATTCAGAGGAATTAGTTCATAAGAATGATAAAGTTGGAAGTTCAAGAACTATACACGGGTTCGGTTAAGCCAAGTCACATATGCACGTGAGTTCAGTTAAGACAAGTAGCATATGGTTTTTGTACCATGGTATTGTAAATACTAGGGGTCCTTACCATGGTATTGGCCCATAGTAATGAGCGCAACAACGAATATTGATCCTGTCAAAGATTACCATCGACACTAATGTTGTTTTGACCCATGGTATTGGATAAAGGATAAACTATATAAAGAAGCGAAGATCAAAGTGCTATGTGTGCAAAAGAAAGAGTTTTTGGATGAATACTTCAATATGAAGTTTATTTGCATTATAAGGGCCATAATTATCACATTGATCTGAAATAATTATGCACCGATGAATACAATGATGGATCAGGATCATGAGACCTGAAATGACTATTCATTGTATGATCTATTTAAGGGTTGACTGGATCTAAGTACTGACGCATGTTTTTAACCTTTATTATTATGATCTGGGTCTTTTTGAAGTTCTGAAGAGTTGTGCAATTTTGGGTCAAAATTTGCAGATCTATATGCGGGTTGGTCTCGGGAAAAGCACGTATACACACGAGTTCACTTCTACAAAGTTGTGTATATAAAGTAAGGAGTTTATGTTCATAAATGACTGATCAACTTGATCAGTGTTGTTGTTTCTCTACTGTCTATCAATGATGTCCTCATGTTGATCTGGGTTGAGTGATAATGTCTGAAGTAGATTTGATTTAATGATGAAGTTGAATTTCGATATTAATTGATTGATGAATGTTAAGATAACTTATTGATTGTGATTGAAGATCAAAGGCAGTTATGTGATTGATTCAGAGTGTTGAATTAGATCTGAGTGTGATTCAATGTTCTTTTCAGAAATTGCAGTGGTCAAATTTTCAGTTTTGAGTATATTAAGATCTATACGCAAGTTTCTCTCCGGAAAAGCACGTTTGCACGCAGGTTGTGTTAAGTGAAGTAGCGTATACATCTTGGAAAATGAATGATCAGGGTTGCAGTTGATTCTGTGTGTTGATGCAACATTCTTAGTTCAGTTCTATGTACTGGTTACAGTGATCTAACTATTCCAGTTGATTGGTTAAGTTTCGATTATGTATCAGTTGTTTGGGTTTCAGTGATTGGTTTATTATGTGTGTCAGAGATTGATGATTATTTTATAGTGATGATTGAGCATAAGTATTGATATTGGATCCAGTCTGAATATTTGATGAAACATGGTCCATGTATGTTGTTGAGGGTTTTAGCCATTAGTGAGTAAGTCAAAGCTTCCTGCCAGTATTAGCTAGTGATCAGATTGGGGATTGGAGCCCCCTTCCAGCTGGAGCTAGAGAACGAGTGAAGGTTCTAGCCTTCAACAGGTGGGCACCTGCATACTGGTATGACTCTGCACCAGTACAAGAATGTAAGCAACTTTTGATATTAATAAGTTTTTAAGATTGAGACGACATCAGCGGTGGTTTTCTCCCACATTGGGTTTCCACCTTAGATCCTGGTGTTCATGTGTGATACTTTATTCTGTTCTTACTGCACTTATTTACTACTTATCAAATGCCTAATAAATCTCTTACTTTCTGGTTCAAAGTTTAACAAATAAAGAATTAGTTGTCTTAAAACGTTTACTTGGAATACGCTAGTTTATGTTACAACAATCACATATATATGCTAGTTGGGTTCAGTCAAGTCACGTATACATTTCAGAAAAGAAAAATTATTATTAGTTTTTAAATACTAATTCACCCCCCATCTCATTATCTTTCCCAACAATTGGTATCAGAGCCAAGTTCTTTAATAGAAGCTTGATCGCTTGAAGGAGGTCAGTCGAGACAATGGGAAAGAAGCAAAAGAAGAAGACATCTCAAAGAAATAGTGACAGTATTAGAGACGATTAGCTATTAGGTTGAAGCAAATATTTAGATTCAGAATCACCTCAGAATGAAGATGAATAAGCAAAATAATTATTCGGTACTGATTTTTGGTCCTCTGGTGATACCTTTCTTTGTTCATGCAATTTTGAAGCTAATGAATGTGACAGTGAAACAACTGAATTTTCTCTTATGGGTGAAAGTGAAAGAAATCTAATTGAAGTAGAAGTTAAAAGGCCCACAGATAAAATTAGAGATCAACAAGATCTATTTGATAAAAGGGAATGTACCTACAAAGAAGAGGTTACTAGGTTAAAAACCCAGTTTAAGGAAGGAAACAAAATAAGGAAGAAATACAAGGAAAAGGAAGATCAATGTCTAAGGTTGCAGGATGAAGTGACATCATTTAGAAATCAAGTGAATGAAAATGATACAACAACCAAGGAATTTAAATAAAGAACCAATCATTGTGAAGGTCTTGAAGCTGAGGTCGTCTCTCTATAAGAAGATCTTGAAGAATCAAATAAACAGAATGAAGAACTACTTCAAGCATTTGAAGAACAAGAAAATGAGATTCTCAAATTAAAACAACAAGTGGAAGAAGGAAGAAAAATTGAAGAAATCATGAAGAAGCGGTATCTAGAAAAGGAAAAGTAATATCATGTTGAGGTAAATATCCTAAAAGGTAAATTAGAAGAAAAAGATAATCTTTTGCGATTTCAAGATAGTACTAAGATTTTGGATAGTAAATTTAGTAGTCAAAGGTCTTTTGCCATCAAATCTGGTCTTGGTTTCCATGAAATTGTTAAAGGTGAATCTAGCTCACAAATCGAGGCAAGGAATTCTAATGCAAAATTTGAAGTGCTAAGCAAGGAGATAAGAAGTCAACCCCGTCAACAACCAAGGAAAGAAAGTCTTCAAAGAAAATCATTTACTCCTAACTATATAACTGCTAATCAATTCTTTCCTATGATCAATAATGTTGAATGTTTTATATGTCATAATTTTGGACATGTTGCAGTTAGGTGCAGATGTAGAATGTTTCAAACTAATAACCATCTCACAGAAAGATCATTAGCTTCCAAGTACTTTAAGGGATATTGTTTTTCTTGCAATATGTTTGGTCACAAAGCCATTGATTTCTATAGAAGGAATATGAAACATATAAGGTGTTATGCTTGTAACAAGTTTGGGCATGTAGCAAAAGAATGCAGAAACAAGACTATGGATCGCCATAAACAATATGGTAAGCAACCAAATAAGAACATTTATATCAGGATCTGAAAAAGATGAATCCAACAAAATAAAATAAAAGGAAGATTAGATAAGGTGTGGTCTTGCTCTCTGCCCAGTCGAAGACAAGAATGATAGTGGATGTTCTCATCACATGACTAGAGACAAGAGTAAAATGGAGTCTCTGATGAAGAACCATCATGGTAATGATATTCTTGGAACTTATGTTTCAACAAAAATTCTAGGACCAGTTATAGTTAGAACATATTCAGAGGGAATTGAAAGTATGAAATTCTAGTATTCCACTTTTCATACTCGGACCTTATGAAGACAAGTCACATATATACGCGAGTTTGAAACTGCACAGTCTCATATATGTTGGTTGGATGAAGAAATAGTGGGATAGACTCAAAAAAAGGGTATGATATGGTTCAGTCAATTATCAATTGTCTTTTCTATTTTGATGGATGATGGTTATAATATGTTGATGTTATTTATACATGCTTTTGGCTCTCATGAGTTATTGATGTCTTGATATATAATTGGTTGATGATGGTGCCTTGATGATTCTTACTGATATATGAAATGATCATATCTAACAGTGAACTGTTGGCACAGGTTCAGGGGGAGCATATGATATGCTTCTAATAATGCATTTTTGGCATTATGTTTGCTTTATAAGTCCTTTGTACATAATGATGCTTATCAACGATGATGATGCTTATGTTGTTGAAGTGTTTAAATGATGCATCATAATATGTTCCGGTCATGGGTTGCCTATGATGAAATCATAGATGATACTTATATTGCTTGAGCCACATAGTTGTTTTGATGCTTTTGATCATATTTGTGGATAACTCATTTGATGATGCATATAGTTATGTTTCTTACATGGTGATCTTCATAAGTTCAAGGAGAAGTACAAAGCTTGAATACACAACTTCATTAATGATGATAAGTGTCACTCATTTCTTTTATGATTTTGTCATCGTGACTTCAGATATGCATAAATTTCATATCTTGTAGTTATGGATGATGATTCCTATAGTTCTTGGCTCTCACATGGTATATTGTTTGAGGATTGTTGCTCTTGATGGTATCAAGAAAGTTTGACAAATGACTGTGAGCTCATGGTTTGATTTTCACATTGATGATAAGCTAGATACATATTGCTATCTCTATGTTGGATGCATGGATGATTACTTAAGTTTCATATTAGTAAATGATCCTCTTGTATGAAGAAAATTGGCCAAGAGAATTGTCTTATTGCAGGTTTCATGAAGACATAACTATTTGAAGACATCGCTATTTGGAGACATGGCTTACTTAGTCACATAATAATGATAACTTCTTACTTTATAATGATAGCCTTGGTTCTCACATATGTTGATTATCATGGCTGATGCTTATCAGATGTGGGATGTTGGAAAACTCCCTAGTGATGATACATGCTTGATATGTTGTGGAAAGATCAC
>APFE030082467.1:0-15563 GCA_000404065.3 Pinus taeda | reverse complement strand
TGGACCCAGGTTAGGTCAAGAGGAAGGAGTTTAGCAACCAATGATAGACTTGACCTAAACAAGGAGGAGGGGATCAAAGAATTGATTTTCACTTGAAGGTGCAAAATGATCCCTATGAGGAACTAGCCTAGAGAAACTAAGGGCAAAAACCAATCTCGAGGCAAGGGCTTGGGATATCTCACAACCCCGCCATCGAAATTCCCTAAAATTTGGAGGAGGCCTAGAGGAGACACTAGCGCAATAGAGGCCAAGAGATCAAAGTTTTTCTATGGGTGTTTTGTCGGGGAAATGATGCCCTAGGAGCCCTAATGTGACTAGACCTAGAATAAAGGAGAGGTGAAGAAAAATGGATCTTTAAGTGATCACCTTATGGTAGACTAGTGCCTAATCCTTTGGGTAGATTGAAGTCAAGAAGAATATGAAAATGGACTTCGTTCCTAGGTAAAGGAGGCTTCATGAACAACTTCGCTTGTCATTAGGGCAAAGGAGAGTGACCTTAAAGCTTTTACACTTTGTTTTGCAAGGTAAGATGACTTATCAAGATAAATTCAACCATAGAATTATCCCTAAGAGGAGTCATTCAAGATAAATGGCCCATACATAGAGATATGCTATATAGAAACATAATTCCACAATTTCACAATAAATGCATGCAGCAACTAGCACTAGCCCTAGTATAGCAAAAATCTCATCATCAATGTATGTGACATAGTAAAAGAATAAGTAACATTAAATTTTTAGTTACATGTCAGAGAATATATCCAACCACCAATAAACTTGCCAATCAAGAAGCTCCAAGATAAGAAAAGACAATCCATATATCAAAATTCATCCATGCTCCAAAATTTCATCCACCAAGAAGGAATAGTGAAAATCTCAAGAGAGATACAAGTAAAAACCAAGTGATGATGAAAAATGAACTCTCATCATTTGTATTTATACACCTCTAAGGAGTTTGATTTAGCTACTTGAGCCTACATTAGCCCCTAAAATAAAAATAATGTGTAAATAACTAACTTTTGGTGACAAGCCCACCCAACTAGCTCATAAACAAAATAACAAGCCTCTCAAGAGGTCGAATGATCAATAATACATATCATTGGGCCTTCTAAGAAGCCTGATGAATCCCATAAGTGCCATAATGATGCATAGGACTTCCAAAAGTAATGGACAAGGGGTTGGCCCCTTGTTCTCCACATGATAAACCTGTGGTTCTCCCAATGGGTGTGAGGGCACACAAGTGACCTCATGGGTATCCAAGTAAGTTGAAGATGCATGTAGAGCATCTGTAAGGGCTCAAATGATGGTGTAAGCGATGCCACATCAGCATACAAGTCCTAGGCCAGCTGCCAAGTGCATGGTACAAATGTGGGGTTAACTGGATAGAGGTGAACCAGGTGCATCTTCTTTGTCCAATAAATGAATCTCGAACAATCTTTGAACATTTCTGGGGATCCATGGAGTGGTGTCTACTGTTGTGGAGGCCCATAGCTCTCAACACACACCCTACATGTCCTAATGTAGCCCTCTTGAGGGTTAGGACCCATATAGGGAGACAAAAGAAGGAACCTTCTGGGAGGTTGAAGTAGAGACCTAGAGACCAAGTCTCTCTAGAGGAAGCCAGGAAAGACCTAGAGACCGAGATTCTCTAGGGAAAGGCGAAGAGAAGCAGTAAGAAGGATAGAGACAGAGTTCTCCAAAAGGAGCCAATGAAAGCAGTGTGAGGAAGGCAGAGCAAAGGAAGAGGCAGAGTGTTTGGGTTGGTGACAAGGTTCTTGGAAGGATACAAGAGTAAAGGGTCTGTGGCATGGTCTTGGTACTTATCAATTGAAGATCTAAGAAGAAGAAGTTTGATCGGGTTTTCCTCTCAAGAGGTGAGAGGTTTTGGCCCTGGCTAGAGAATCCTATATACTGTCACTTCTCTCTTTTATTATTGCATATTCATAATTGTCTTGATGAAAGAACACATTAATAGGCTAACGAAGAATTGAATATAAGATTAAGAAGAAAGAGCATCACAAGCAATTATCAAGAAGAGAAATTGTTATTTATTGAAAGCCCTAGATTTCTCAACACCTCAAATGTTGATTATTGGAGTTGGGACATTGCATCCATAGATGATATACCCTAGGTCCCCACAAGATTCGCTCAAGATGGCTTTGTTCCCTACTTCATGGACATTTCCTTACGAATGATGATTTGATTATGGTTAGTCAGTGGGACCCCTTTGGAGGGGCTCATATACCTTATGGACTAGGGATGTTTCCTTTAGAGCTATGATGTCATCATTCTACAGCTTTGAGAAGTGATATATGCATCCATTTCGCATGATGTCTTGGTGGTTTCTTGATGATGGAGCACCTTATTTGGCCATGGAGATGAATTGATGATGATTAGCACACTTGAAGGTGCCCCTTTCCTATTTTCATGAGAGAGAGGCTCACATGGAGCATGATGTCATCCTTCTTGGCCTTATTACTCACACACATGGGCTAAATAAAGGCATTTTCTATGTTTCTGAGTTGAGATGGTTATTACGTTGGTCAGCATGTGACCTTATCACCATATTATGTGAATTACTTATATCTAAGGCTCTTTAGACAATTTTAGAGTGAATTGACTCACACTAGTCTTTTATAAATAGGTGAGTTGATTTCATTCTTGAATTATCATATTACACATTCATTTCTCTTGTATGAAATTCTCTTGAGCTAGTGCAGAATGGAGAATTAGGATATTCCGACACATAGGAAATAATTAAGTATAACTTGGTCTAGTGTATCCACTAATCCACCTGTAGATGCAACTATAGGTACCGTGCCATAGCGCATGGCGTGTATCTGGATGAGACCGCAAGGCTCAAATCTGCTAGGAACCAACATGAGATCCAGAACTTTGCGTAGTTTATCCGCCTATTGATTGATGAGCCACTAGTTTTGTGGTGATCCAGAACTTTGGACAGGAGATTTTGCAGAAGATTCTTAGTCAACACATTGTGGCACGTTGGGGGCAAAACAATTATCTCTTCGATTCATCGTTGGGCATGTTGTTAACTGGAATAATATTCAAACAGAACGAAAAATACAAGTCTGTTGGCAAAACATTAGACCAATTGAGACCACTTGCACTTTATCGACGCTGACGAGGATTGGGGGTCGAACATGCAGAAGTTGTGATCTGGTCAGACATTCAACAATTGCAGTTGTTTTGACGTTGTCATCTTTAAATAATGAAGGAACCCTGCAATATCAATATATGCTGAAAATCTAAGTTGTGGTGATAACCACAACGATTACAAAGACTATTGCCTTTATAGTCAGAAGTCTTACAGCGCTGCAAAAAGAGACTTCAATCCCGAGAATCTGTGCTTTTCTCAATCATCCTATAGCGCTTGCGTTAACCGAGTTTCGATTAGCTGAGAAGGGTTGAACTTTCATGCCCGTGGCCGTCGTGAAGGTTGAACGAGGTGATAGTTATATCTGGTTGTTGATGTTCAAGAGAAGGAGAAAATCCTCAAAGTGCATGGTCTATGACTCTATGGACGAGAAACTTTGAAACTTGCATAATTCATAGTACATACCCAATTCGAAACCATTTGACTGGCACCGTCTCGCATTGCGTTCCTTTTAGTTCGAAATAGAAACCAATCAGCATTCTCAGATCGAGTTGTCGCCAGCAGTAGAATACGTGGAGGCCACTAGCATTCTCAGATCAAGTTATCGCCCGCAGTGGAATACATGGAGGCAAAGATGGAGCATAATATTTATTAACTGTAAGTCAAATCTGGGGAGATGAGTTTTTTAATGTAATTTTTTTGGAGTGATAAGTGAATGTTTAGAGTTTTGAAATGATGGTGTGGAGTGATAAGGTGATTTTTTTTGTAAATTTTTTGGGAAAGTTGTTTTGTATTCTTTGAAGTCGTTGGTAATCCTCGAAGGACAAGTTAGATCGCAAATACAGAGAAGAAGCCTTCAATACACTGAATAAATCACATAACAAATTGTTCCCTGCAAGCATATTTGTTATATTTGTAAGCAGAGAAGCTCTCTGCGTGAAAAGTTTGGAGACTGTCAACAAACGATGCTCTCATATATAGTTTGTTGTATGTCATTGGTATAAAATGAGTTGGGCCAACAATTAGCTAGAGTTGCAGGTCACATCGAAGTATGTGGTGAAAGCATGGTTAGAAAGTGCCATTATGAAGCTATCTCCAGCGCAGTGGAAGCATGGTAAATATGTAATCAAAGGATAACGTGTTAGATCAGGAGAATTTTTGGATCGTTAATATTGCTCAATCATCACTGCTCACTCATTGCTGCGGTATTTTAATCCGTGAGTCAAAGGCTACAGATTCTGGTTTCTTGGGATTGATGGTGAAAATCGTGATAGCATGAATATTTCAGTTGAATGATCCCTGCGTGGCTCTTCACATTGTTGCGCTGAAGGAGTTTCTGCCACATGAACATCAAGAAGAAATTGGAGTGAAAGGTGTGATTTTCCCATTGATATTAGTTATTCCAACCAAAAATCATTGATTCGAATCATCAAGGCTCTACTTTGTTCAGAGGTAAGTTTGAGCTTATGTTGTGCCTGCAAGTATTTTCTTTGCACATGCAAATAATTTTCCATATGCGTTTTCCACTCATTCTTTTTAAGAATAAGGCTCACGTGGATAATTTCAAGAAAGTGAAAAAGTAACTTTATAAAATGTGTCATGTGGATTTTTATGAAAGGTATATGGTTGTCTTCACATGCATAACTTTTTTGGAATATTTTATTATTCCATTACAACAAAACGAACCGTATGGTGCATGTTTGAACACAAAGTTTGAAGTGATGTTTTCACTTTTTTATAAAATGATATTGAAATAGAGTTTTTGGAGGAATAAGAGTGGTATGTGATAATGAGGGCATGTTTTAATATTTTGGAGTGATGAAGTTTTTTTTGAAGCAAGAAGTGATTTTGTATTTGGAGTGATAAGTGGAATTCTTTGAGAGAAATTCTTTTTTGTAATCCAAAGTAATATTTTACTTTGAGAGAGATTTTGAGAGTGAGTGAGTGCAGGTAGTTTTTTGAAGACATTTTTCTTTCAAAAAGTTCTAGAACTCTGATTCTATGAAGATGTTGTGAAGCTAAGCGATTATGTACTCCAAAGTTTAATAAAGATATCACTTTTGTAGTGATTGTGTCCTAGATCCACCCAAAATTGAATAAGGGGATCTTAGGTACACGAAGAGTGTGTTGATGATGGGGCATGCTTCATGTTGTTACTTTTTGGTTTGTGTCTAGTTTTGACACATAAATGATCTCATTTAACACAACCAATTCAATGCAAGTAACACACACTGTAACAAATAGCTCAAGAAGATAATTAACTCAAACACATGCATTTCGATCATACACCAAATATTAAAGTTTTCATACATCGATTCTACCTCACCAACAATTCACTCAATAAATCAAGTTCATGAACTGCAAAACTCCAACATTCAAAGCAAAGTCTATCATTACACTCAAGTTTATGAATCTATAAACTTAAGTTCAAGCCACAGTCTACATCAACATTATGAACTTGTCAATCAAAAAATTAAATTGAATTTAGGGTGCATTCTGTTGAAACCGACACCCCAGTCTGAACGAGTCAAATTGAATTCATTGTAGTGAGTCATTAAAATCATTGTAAGCTTTTTTGGGTGCATTTTCGACAGTGTTCGACACCCTTCCTTTAAAGCACAATCAAGTGAGTTCACGAGTTTTAACTCTAAACGAAACACACAACAAGTTCACATCTCCTGCAAGCGAGCGTGAGTATTCATTCAAGCAATTTGTGTCAAAACAGTACAAAGTTCAAACCTTCAAGCGAGCTAGAGTGAAGTTCATTGCAACAACCATCAAAGCAACCAAACAAATTCAACTCTAACACCAATCAAGCAAGTTGAGATCGACATCAAGCGAGCATAGCTATTCCTTCAAGTGAGTGTGAAGTCATCAAGTAAGGCAAGTGAGCATTCACGCAAACATAATTGTCATCAAGCGAGCGTGAATCCCAGAGTTTAAGCAAGAAAGTTCTACAACTCTAGCAAGTGTTCCCAGAGAGTGCAATAAGCAACAAATCAAGCGAGCGTGCCATTCAAGTCCCATAGCAAGCGAGCCTGTCATTCAAGTACCCAAATTAAGCAAAACCGTTCAAAGCAGGACATCTCCAACAAGAGAGCCTGATTTCAAGTGAGCAAGATGGTGCAACATATTCAGTTGTTAAACATTCTTCACAGTTTGATCATCTCCAATGATGAAGACATGGTGCCCATCAGCAAAGAAACTCTTGCTGATCTTTCACGGCATCTACAACAAACACATGAAACCATTGAGTTTCTTCAACTCGAGTCGCAACTTCAAAGGAATGAATTGCAAGAAAAGAGTGATACTTTCAAGTCTTTGAACCATCCAGATGATAAGTCATTCATCCCAACAGCTTCAAGTGTTGAAGTTGTTCCAATTAACATTTCTTCCAAACCCATCATCAAGCCCTGGGAAGAAATTCAAAATAACAAGAATAAATGAGGCTTAGGATATGTCACTGATGACACCAACTTACATATCCCAGATTATTCCAAGTCAATTAAGTTCATGAGTGCAGGATTTCTTGCACAACTCCCCTCAGCAGGTTTTGAGAAAGTTGCAGACAAATAGAATTGCACCCAACCTAAAGTTGAAATCCAACCGAAGTGTTCTCATTGTCAAAGAACCGGTCATATGGAAGATTAGTGTTTTGATCTCCATCCTTGTTGCCATTGTGGCAAGCCTAATCATTCCTCAGAAAAAATGTCACAACCAACAAAAATCAGTTAGATTGAAGATACATTATGAATGGATCGATCCTTGGGAATGGTTATCCACAGTTAAACGGTTATCTCAGTTCTACAACCGACTACAATCACACATAGTGCAGCCAGCAGTGAACCGATGATGGTACTCTCATGCAGTTGAACGAAGGAGTACAATAGTGAAACTCTCATACACCTGAAGGGGGGGAGTTCAAATATATTTTGGAGAAGATTGTCTCTCCTTTCAGCTGACAAAGGGGGGAAAATGTCAATGAAATTGACAAGTGGTTGTCAGACTGAAAGTCTCGACAACATCAGCAAAGCAGCCAGCGGGCATCTTCATCAGCCAGTGGGCATTTGTCATCAGCAGTGAGCAACTTTCATCATAGCAAAAGCAACATTGAGTTGTTTTTCGACATCTTCAGCTAGTAGGCGATCATCATTAGCAAATACGCCAGTGGGCGTTCATCAAATTGTGTCAGTGGACACCGGATGCTGTTTTCAAGCAAAGGACAGTTGGATCCTTTTGCAGCTTGGCACATGATGGAGTTGTCAAGCGTCCTTCCGAGATGAATCAGTCATGCAGCTGACTCAGTCTCTTCATATTGCAGTTTCTTCAGCATCCAGATTTGGCGGTTTTTTCAGGCAATGTTTTTTAGGATCAACATGAGAACTTGGAAGATGGTTCCTCGCTCTTATTTTGGATTTATCATTGAAGGGGGGAATGTTAGCCTCTCTCATAAAACAATAATAAATCCAAAAATAAATTTATTAATTAAATATTCCAAGTTAGGAATTTGTGCCTAACTCTTGGGTTGTTCCTCTAAAATAGGAGTTAGTTTAGGTAACTCCTATATTAGTGTGTGTCTGGTGAGAATTTATCTCAACCAAAAGTGTCTAAGATAGCACGCACTATCTTGAGAACACTGTCTCTCATCTATTTATTTGTAACACTATATTCAATTATTTTAATGAATGAAAATGTGAGAAAGAATACTTGAGGAAGCATGAGGCTTCAGCCTTTTTCCGCCAATATTTTGTGTCTGGTTTATATATGTGCTTTATATATTTGTCTGAGTTAATTTCATTTATTTTCATTTAAAAAAATTGAATATAGTGTTACAAATAAATAGATGAGAGACAGTGTTCTCAAGATAGTGCGTGCTATTTTAGACACTTTTGGTTGAGATAATTTCTCCTTTGGTTGAGATAATTTCTCACCAGACACACACTAATATAGGAGTTACCTAAACTAGCTCCTATTTTAGAGGAAAAACCCAAGAGTTAGGCACAAATTCCTAATTTGGAATATTTAATTAATTTATTTATTTTTGGATTTATTATTGTTTTATGAGAGAGGCTAACATTGATTTCATTCTTGGATTATCATATTACACATTCATTTCTCTTGTATGAAATTCTCTTGAGCTAGTGCACAATGGAGTATTAGGATATTTCGACACATAGGAAATAATTAAGTATAACTTGGTCTAGTGTATAGTTAAGTAAAGTGTGTTTCTTTAGTATGTACTTTTTGTAACTTACAATCTGACGATCACGATATGTTCTAGACATGAAGTGATCTGATAGTTCATTCTCTCGGTATTACCGACACTTGATCCGTGGCTTAACCCCTGATTGGTACATGATCTCTATTTAAAGAGCATGGAGGGTCATTTGTTAGGTGACCATTCATGAGGGAAGTTTATGTAAATTTTCTTTCTTTTACATTAATAAATTGCCTGAAGTGGCAGCGTTCGCTCAGGCCATGGATTGTTTCCCTCTTTAAGGGTTTCAACCACGTCAAGAATACTGTTGTATTGATCTGTGATCTGTTTGTGAACGGTGTCCTTTGGTGTTCTATATAAGGCACTTACCCTATAAATTCTTACATGGTATTAGAGCTATTTGAGGGCTGCATCTGTTGGTGATCCAAATCTGAAGTCGGTACAACTACATCCGAATGTCGTTTCCTAGATCTACTATTTATGACCGCTTTCAGGCTGAGAGGACTGCTCTATTGTGTTAGGAGCATCTGTTCCAGTGAGAAATCCCTTTTGTTTCACGCGAAAAGGTTTCTGGTAGCCCTAGCTACGACATTTTTAAGATCTGCTATTTATTTGCAGTTATAGTTATTTATCTTTTTGGTTATTTCAGTTTATAGTCCTCTATAAAAAAATTATTACCAGATCTATACCTTTCATTTCTGTGTATGCTCTTTGCCCCGTGACTCGGTGCAACCTAGGAAATCCAAAAACCAAAAGAAAGGATTTTTCTCATGTATATGCTCTTTTCCGCCACACCTTAGTGTGATCTCGAAAAATCAGAAACATTGAGGAAAATATATAGTTCCCAACCAAATCTAACTTTAAGCCATAAGGCTTGGATTCTTTTGCTTGTTCATTTGGCTTGGGTGGTTCTTTTTTTGTTTTGCAGGCAAAAAGGGTTTTTCAAGTAAGCACAAAACCCAACGCTTTAGTGAAAAAAAAAAAAAAAATTCCTTCCTCCTTTCCAGAAATTACTAACCTTTTAAACTAGCTCACTTGGTCTAAAGTTACTTTATGAGAATAGAGGTCTTGGGTTCAAGTTTTTCTTTTTGTTGAATTACTTTTTCACACAAGTAACTTATGTTTTAAAGTTACTTTATGTAAAAGTGTTCTCACCCATTATAAAAAAAGTGAGTCAGTTATAATTCTAAAGTCACTTGATCTTTTATTTAAGTTACTATTTAGTGGATAGTTCATAAAGTACCATTATAAAAGTGACTTTCACTTATTTATAAAAGTGGGTCACATAAAGTAATCTTTTTTTTAAAGTGAGCTAATTAGATTAAATTTGGAAAGGGGGGTATTTTTTTTAAATATAACATTATCATCAACTTCCTAACATTCACGTGGTTCGTTGGCATTTTCAACAACTTTTCTTCAAAAAGCCATAACTTCTTCATCTGGAAGCCATTTTCAGAGTCATTGTTTTCTAATCGGCCTAGTTTTTCGAAATCTTTCCATTGGAACACTTAGTTTCAGCATATACAACTTCATTTTCTTTTAAAATGGAAAGTCCATGCCTAGCTATTCTTGATGGCAACAACCACTTCCAATGGATATCCTACATGGTGGATTTACTTAAAAGTAAAGGTCTTTATAGAATAGCCTCAAGCCAAGAGTCTAAACTTCAAGATGAAGATAAGCAAGCCAAATGGAAAAATAAGCAAGATCAAGCACGTGGATTGATAGGGATGTCTATTTCTCCAGACCTTAAATTCCATATCGCAAAAATTGATGCCCCTGATGAAGCAATGAAAACGCTTAATAAAGTTTTTGTAATTAAAAATGAAATTAGAGCCCATCAACTCGAAAATGAGTTGCTTACGTTGGACCCCAATAATTTTTCTTTCATTGAAGATTTTTTGTCCAAGTTCAAGACCCTTAGATTTCCCTTGGAAGGTGTTAAGGTTAAGAAAGAAAATGGTAGCCTTATCTATTCCATTCTTACGAAGTTAGGAGCAGCCCACTCTGTTTTTGTTTCCACCTTCCATTCTACTAGAGAAGCCTTTATTTCTCGAGGACAAGACTACAAGTCCCCTCTCTTTTGATGTCTTTTGTGATTCTTTAATAAGAGAGCAAAAAAACTCTTACATCTTGGTCTTCTTAATATTGGAAACTCTTCTGAGAAAGCCTTAGCATCCCAATAGCAACCAAGTTCAAAGAATCCTAAAAAGCAGCATCCTAAAATGAATGGTCCTAAATCAAACAAGAGTCCTAAGCCATTTCAGTCTCAAAATGAAAAATCAACTCAACAAAATGAAAAGGCAACTAAAAACAAAGGAAAGAAGACTGATAGACATTGTAACTTTTATAATCGTGATGGCCACTTAGAATCCAAATGCTTTAAGAAGATGGAAGCCTTTGAAGCAGCAATGAAGAAGCATAGCATCCATTTGGAGCACTTTTCCACTTCAACTTCATTTTCGGGAATAACACTTTCTGCATGTGGTTTTTAAGCATCTTGGTCTAGTTATGCACTAAATGTATCTTCTTCTTCTTATTCTCATGAGTGGCTCATTGATTCTGGAGCGTCTTATCACATGGCCAAAAACAAAGCCATGGTTTCTTCTTTAAATGATTGTAACACCAAAAATATATATGGTGGTGATGATAGATCTCTTAGTGTTGTAGGGACTAGAACTATTCATCTAGACAATGGTCAATTTAATGATGTATTATTTGTTCCTACATTATCCTGCAACCTTCTATCTGTATATCAGATAACTCATTCAGGTGAAGGTAAAACTATTGAATTTTCACCTCATGATGTTGTAATTAAGGACCTAAGAGATCCTAGACAGTTTTTAGCTACTGGCATTGTTAATGATTCTACAAGGTTGTATAATTTTAACAACTTTGGGTCATCAACTCCTTCCTCAGTATTTGTTTCTCATAATGAATAAGTGAACGAACTTTGGCATGAGAGGTTTGGTCACTTAAAGAAAATATGGTGACAGGACTTCCTATGGTATCTTGCAGAGATGGTGTTTGTTTCGGATGTGTACTTGGAAAACATCATCGAGCTAGTTTTGAAAAACATGCCTCTTGGCACGCCTTAGCCCCTTTACAGCTTGTGCATAGTGATTTATATGGTCAACTTCTAGTGGTTTCATTCTCTGGCTACAAGTATTTCTTCACTTCCATTGATGATTTCTCCAGAAGCACTTGGGTATACTTCTTAAAATTCAAGAGTGAAGTCTTTAACATGTTCTTGGCCTTTAAGGCCTTTGTTGAGAAACAATCTGGACATCAAATTCTTAAGCTAAGATCTGATAATGGTGGAGAATATGTTAACAACAAATTCATCCACTTTTGCACTGAGCATGGAATTCAATTTCAACATATTGTTCCATATACTCCACAGCAAAATGGTGTAGCTGAAAGGAAGAATTACACCTTAAAGGAAATGGCTAATTGTATGCTTCAATCTAAAGGACTTAGTCTTAATTTTTGGGCAAAAGCAATTAACTGTGTAAATTACATAGTATATTGTACTCCTACTAAGGTTTTAAAGAATATCACTCCAGAAGAAGCATGGAGCTCAATTAAACCAGATGTAAGTCACTTTCGTGTTTTTGGAAGTGAAGCATGGGCCCATATTCCAGATGAGAAACATAAAGCCTTAGAACCTAAGAGTGAAAATTTTATTTTTGTTGGATATTCTGAAGATGTCAAAGGATATAGACTTCTTCAATCTAAATCCAAAAATGTTATCATTAGAAGAGATGTAAAGTTTGTTGAAAATATATCGGCCTACGAGCCTAGTTCGACAGATGTGCCACCTCTCTCTATCTCTTCTACTTCTGAAAATATTCCTTCTTTAGATGATGAGACCGAGGATGACAATCCTCCCCCACCTTCTTGCGATCCTCCTTAGTTTCCAAAATGGGTCCACGCTACTCGGGATGCAGTAGGTGCTCTTGTAGGTGATCCTACAGATCAGCATCGTAAACGTTCTCAGTTCGATAGAGCCTCTTCTTTACTAGCTCAAGCTTTAGCAAATTATGATCCTAAAACCTTTATAGAAGCTTCAGGCCATCGAGATTGGAACGCATCTATGAATGAAGAGTATTGTTCATTATTGGCAAATGATACATGGGACCTTGTTCTTCTTCCAAAGGAACAAAAACTTGTCAGATGCAAATGGATTTACAGAACCAAGTTTGGACCAGATGGAAAAGTTGATAAACATAAAGCTCGTCTCGTTGCTAAGGGTTTTTCACAAATTGAAGGCATTGACTATACTGAAACCTTCTCCCCTATTGCCAAAATGAACTCTGTCTGACTTGTTCTCTCCCTTTTTGCCTCTTTCAAATGTGATGTCCATCAGATGGATGTTAAATCCGCCTCTTACATGGGGACTTGCATGAAGAAATCTATATGGAACAACCTCCTAGCTTTATACAAATAGACTCCAGCCGTGTATGTCAGCTAAAGAAATCCCTTTATGGTCTCAAGCAAGCCCCTTAGGCTTGGTATGCCAAAATGGATAGTTTCTTTTAGATACTAGCTTTTCTAGCTATCATTCTGACAATACTGTCTACAGCAAGAAAGTGGGTAAGTCTCTTATCATTCTTGTTCTTTATGTTGATGATCTTATCCTCACTAGTAGTGATCCCAATCTTATAAACCATGTGAATTCCAGCCTTAAAAAGTAGTTTGAAATGACAGACTTAGGACACTTGCATTATTTTCTTGGTCTTCAAGTCTTGCAATCGAAAGAAGGTATTTCCCTTTCCCAGTCCAAGTATCCCTATGATCTTCTACGCTAGTTTCACATGGAAGACTGTAAGCCAACCCCTTCTCCCTTTCAGTATGGAGCCAAAATTTCAGTCACTTATACTTCCCATGAAGTGGATGCTACCTTATACCGTCAGCGTGTTGGCAAACTTTTGTATCTAACCCATACCCATCCTGACCTTTCCTTTGTTGTTGGCCTTGTTGCTCGATTTATGCAAAACCCACATGAAAGTCATTGGAAAGCATTTAAAAGCATACTTCGTTG
Source organism: Pinus taeda (assembly GCA_000404065.3). NCBI lineage: Eukaryota > Viridiplantae > Streptophyta > Pinopsida > Pinales > Pinaceae > Pinus > Pinus taeda. The sequence goes on along the minus strand of APFE030082467.1, from coordinate 2,186 downwards.
TGTTCAAGGTACAGTTCAGTTTGGGATTCATTACAGTGCAGAAGCATCTCCTCTATTGGTTGGCTTCACTGATCCTGATTGGGCTGGTGACCTTGAGGATCGAAAGTCTACTCTAGGTTATGTCTTCACTCTTGGTTTTGGACATATTACATGGGCTTGCAAGAAACAAAGTGTCATTTCTCTTTCTTCAGCAGAAATAGAGTATTATGGCATCGTTGAAGCTAGTAAGGAAGCCCTCTGGCTTCGCCAGATCCTGTCAGAGTTTGGTTTTGAGCAACAGCATCCGACTACACTTTGGTGTGATAATCAAAGTGCCATTCAACTATGCAAAGATCTAGTCCAAGCAAACACATTGAACTACACATGCACTTCATCAAAAAGCTCATTCATGGCCATGTTCTTGAAATGCAATATTGTTCAACCCAATGTTGCACGAAGCGCCCCCCCCCCCCCCCGTTCCAAGCCCCAGAGCGTCCCGTACGGAAGCGCCCAAGAAGCTTGGCCGGAAGCGCGCTTCCAAAATTCGGAAGCAGCACTTCTGAATTTTTTGCCGCTTCTTGGAAATTTGGAAGCGTCGCTTCCGAAGTGCGCTTTGTATGGCGCTTCGAAGGAGTACGCGTACGCTTCTAGAAAAGCGTTTAGAAAATCATTTTTTTTCAAATTTTTTTTTAAATTTTAGGTGAGTTTGCTTGTTGGGGGTGGGTCCACCTTGGGTTAGGGTGACGAATGAAGGCAAAAAAAAATATAAATATAGCAGATGCTCCCTCATGGTAATATTAAATTCTTAAAGTAAAAGTGACATTCTCCTTTATTTTTCATTTTCATCCTTTTACCTAAGTTTTTAACATTACCATGAAATGACTCAGGATGTTTGAGAGTGGTTCTAGCCTCATTGGACTTCATAGGGAGAAAATAGAATTTCATATCCTATTCAAAATTCAGCAGACTTAAGAGTTTTCAGGAATTCATGATCAATGGGATTGTGGCATTTCATTAGATTATATCAAGTATGAAGGTATGCGATTAGCATTTAATCAAGAGCACCAAGCCCTATATGTACCATAGTGTTGGTGGTGTTAATTGTTGAACTCCTTTGTCACGCCCTTAGCAAAAACTTTGTCACGCCCTTAGCAAAAAATTACCTTTCAATCAAAGTCAAAATCATCGATCAAGCATGTTAAGCTTTTTCTACCATATTTTAAGTCTTGAATTAGGTATTTTGATCAAAATTGGGCAATGTTGACTAATATCCCTAGACAATAGAGGTAGAGGCAAAGGCTACACAAGAGGAGAAGAATCTAGATTCTAGATGGTTGATGCATCTAAATGGTTGATGCTTGAATAATTAATCATTAATGTACAATGGATGCTATATCTATCTTGATTCATGCAAAAATATGCATGTTTTCATGTCTTCTACAACTAATTTGGTGTTTGTTTTGAGTATAAATGCAAAAAAATATAAAAATATATATATATAGTAGACGCTTCGCTTCCTAGATTTTTGGAAAATAACGCTTTCGCGCCCCCGCTTCCAAAAAACATCCCCGTTTCATCCCCGCTTTGTGCAACATTTCTCTAGACACATGACAGGGGACAAAAGGAAGTTTGTCTCATTGAGCAAAAAGAAGGAAATGTGTCCTTTGGAAGTGGATCTGGCAGAATTGCGGGAAAAGGAACTGTTAGCCTCATCAATGGAAAAAGAAAAGCTCAAGATGCTCTGCTAGTAGACGGGCTCAAACACAACCTTCTGAGTGTCAACCAATTCTGTGATCAAGGACATAATGTTGTCTTTAGCACCAAAGACTGTGAAATAAGGAACTCTTCCTCAAGGGAACTTGTGGTGAAAGGGGTTAGAACACCAAACACCATTTACATTCTGAACAAGATTCAAGAAAATAAATGCTACTTGAGTCAGACAGATGAAAGTTGGTTGTGGCACAAGCAACTTGGACATACAAGCTTCGAAAATCTGATCAATATCAGCAAGATTAAAGCTGTATGAGACATCCCAAGGCTAAACAAACCAAATCAAGGAGTATGTGGTCCCTATGAACACAGAAAGCGAACTGATACAGCCATAAGATCAAGGAGCTCTCTACATCAAAGCCCTTGGAGATCATCCATGCTGATTTATGTGGACCAACTAGAAATCAGGCACTCCAAGGAGAAAGGTACTTTGTTTT
>APFE030082451.1:0-16118 GCA_000404065.3 Pinus taeda | reverse complement strand
ATGGATTGAGTGAGTAATTCCATGAACCATTTCAAGCTGCTCCTTTCAATGTTGAAGGAAACAGTTTGAGTTTTTGAGAGTCTTCCAGATAATCATAAGTTCGACACACGACCTCAAACTCAAATAGAAATGTTTTAGGATCCTCATTTCTTAACCCATGAAAGTTTTGGAGGACAGATGGTGAAATATTTTTCATTTTTGCTCGAGAATCTTCATCGACTATAGGAAATCCGAATGAGTTATCTCCATCCCTATTTCCCTAGTTGTACCTCTACCTCCTCCATTATTTCCTCCTCCCCCTCCTCTACCTCTACCTCTACCAAATCCGTTAACTACCTCCTTTGTCATGATAGCTTCCTCAGAGATTTCAGAGTCCTCTGGTTCCTCTACTAATGGCGAACGAGGAGGAATTTCTCCCTCTTCTTCCTCAGGTGATTCTAATTCTTCAATTACAATGTGTCTCCTTGTAGAAGGAAAGAAATGATCTTTTCCTTATTCAGATTCGATGGATGGTGTGGGAGAGTCTCCTAATTCAACTACTGCCTCTTGAACTCCAGGAATCCTAAGGCTAGGAGTATGAGTTGGAGATGATCAAGGTGTCTCTTGTCTATTCCTTGAAGTAGATGGAGTTGTGAAAATCGAACTCTTGGCTCTAGCTAAAAACCTTCCCCTAGAATCTCTTGGCTCTATTGCATGTCATTTCTTTTTTTTTTTTTCAAGTCGGGCTAATAATTTCTCTTTCTGATCTTCTAGGTCACTCTAGGTGCAAGAAGAGAGCATACTCAAGAAACTATTAAACCAATAACTTTCTCTTTTCTGATCCTCCAGGTCACACTAAGTGCAAGAGGAGAGCATACTCTGAGAGGTTATCAATTTTCCTTCCTTGAAATTTATTTATTTTTAAGAAATTGGCTACCTAGTTTCACTTCCCCGGCAACGCCGTCAAAATGTTTGGTCAATTTAGTATGTCCTAAATTGCTATTTAAAATGTCAATCTGGGATTAGTAAAATGATGAAGTGAAGTGCACTGTATGTGCAAGATAACCGTTTTCTTAGTCTTTTGTCGTTTTTGAGTTTTTTTTTTTAGTTTGTTTTTGGGTTTATCTTCTGTGGATTCCCTAGTGTGAGATGGCGAAATCGAAAGTTAAGTATGGATGGTGATGGTGATTTCTACAATGATTTTCCAAACTTAAAAGTTCCCAAAAAGAAGGTTTCCAAACTGACTGTAATGAAATCAATTCTCAAAAGGAAGTAAATGTACCAAAACAGTGAACTAGTGACAATGGCCCAGTATCCTTACTGTTGTATGAAAAAGAAAATACAAACTGAACTTAAAGCAACTCAAAGACTGAAAGCAAAGCAAACTAAATCACACTACTTAAACCCATATTCTGACCCTTCACCTTTTGACTCGCTCCGGCTATAGGAAGTAATCATAAACAAGCTGAGTAATATGATATCTAAATTGCTGGAAATTAAATTGCATAAAAGGAAACTAAGATTTAACTACTCATTCATATTTCAACTCTTGAAAATGACATAAGTAATTCAATCTCTAACTTGCAAGAAAGCAAACTAAATCATACTACAACAAGTAATATTCTGATTCCTTACTAATTGAGTCGCTTGGCTATAGAAAGGAAATCATAAACAGGTAAGTAATATGATGTCTAAGTGGCAGAAAAGTAAATAAGCAAAACAAAACTGGAAAGAAATGACAATGCTGGAATTAAACTCAGTAAATGAAAATCAGCAGAAAGGACAAGTTGATCTCATGTCAGTAGTTATCAAAAATATGTAAATTTGCCCGTGTTGCCTACAAAAACCTGTAAAAGAAGCACTGATCAGCTAACAGTTATGGAAAAAAACATAAAGGAAATATGGACAGCAATGAACATCAGAACAACACAATATATATACAAGCAATGATTATAAAAACAGTAAATGAAAGCAAGTAAGAAACTATACAAAGCTTTGGTGTACAGGGCCCTCTGTAACCTCGGCCAGTCAATTACTTAGTCACAAATCGAATTCAGGAATGCTGTCTTCTCATATATTAAAGTGCAGTAATAAAACAAAGTAAAGTACAGTACAGTGGGCTGATAACAACAGTCAAAATTACATCTCAAAAGCTAGCTATCCAGCGTATATCAACGTGTTATTTATAAGTGAAAATACTGCAACTAATTCCTAGATTTTATGCTGCCAGGAGACATGTAAATCTCCATGGCCTGAGATCTAGTGTTATGGTCATTCTGACAGTTGAATCCATGGAGTGGTGGCTGCTCGATTCAGTTCACGGGCTGATCTACAGTTGTGCCAGTACCTCTAGAAACTAAGGATCGTGCCACACAAACCTTCACGTGGGAAAAACAGAGCCATGCCACCGCAAAACTCCTCATTTGGACCTTCCTTTGACCGTCGTTGACCATGATCGTTTATGAGTGATTTGGTTGAACTGAGGGGACACACTCCATGTACACGTCACTTGCAGCTTGCCCATGTGGCCGGTTTCTCCATTGGACACCTGTAACATAGCCTTTAACAAAATGGCTGCGGAAACTTGGGTTGGTTGCGGAAAGTGACAAGTTTCCGCAGCTGTTTGAACAAAAATCTAAATCAAACAACAATCATAAACATAGTTAGGAAACCATTTCATAACCTCTTTTTAGACTAATATGCAATGATTTGACAGCTTGGTGGATGAAGTAAATGGAAAAAGAAGGTTGAAAGGGTATATAGGGAAGTGCAGGTTTGGGACTCAACATGAACCCAAAGATCCAGAGGAGGGGGAGCATCTTTTCTACTCACAAATGTGGGTGAAGGGTTCGTCGCTGCAATTCATTGTTGACAGTGGTAGCCAAAAGAACCTCGTTTCAGCAGAGGTCATGAAGCGGTTGGGCCTACTGACTACACCACACCCGCATATGTACAATATTGGGTGGCTTCACCATGGACGAGATCTCCGAGTTCGCCAGTAGTGTTGCCTTCCTTACAGCATCAAACCCTTCACAGACGAGGTATTATGTGATGTTGCACCTATGGATGTTTGTGATGTATTATTAGGCCAGTAATACTTGTGGAGGCGACATGCTGTGTATGAGTCAAGGCCTCGTGCTGTTATTATTTCTTTGGGTGATTAATTATATAGGATACTAGAGGCAGCGCCACCTACTGCCACCTCTCTGATCACTGCTAAGAAATGCAGCAAGCTCATCTCCCAGACTAGGAAATTCATTTTATGTATGGTTCGCTCCCAAAGTAAGGGGAATATCATCACCACATCCATGACCTTTGCAAAGGGTTCCTCCACGCAGCAGTAACAATAGATGGATACGGTCATGAAAGAACACAGGAACATCTTTTCCTCACCCACAGGGGTATTGTTGCATTGTCAGGTCAAGAATTCATTCGATCTAACTCCCATAGCACCTCTACCCAACAGGCCGATATATCACCACCCCATTCTAAAAAATGACAAGTACAAGAAGCAACATGGTCCTGTTTTGCTATACAACAACCCCCCATTTCATAATATTTTACTTTCAAAACTATAATATGAAATGGGTCCCTTTTAGATTAAATTGGTATCAACTTATCATTCCTCAAAAGGTCTGGAAGCAAACAAAACATTATAAAACCTTTTGAGTTAATATATAATCGATCTTATAATAAAAAATGAATAATTCTTTATTATTGCAATAAAGCAATCGCAAGATCGCATATCGCAATAACAAAGGATGCATAACAAAGGACCCATTGGTTTTCCTCGATGCGACAAGCGCGAATAACTATCGGCTATCAGGAAAATAAGCAATCATAACAAAAGGCCCCTCTCCTTGCTCCGATGCGATATCGCTATCGACGATCGGGGAGTGCGATATGAATACAACGAAAATTCTTCTCCTAAAAGCTCCCAATGCGAATTAGCGATATCGCTATCAGCGATCGGGGATTCCGCAATGACATAAATGAAACCACTCAAGCATTCCTCCGATCCCCGATTGCGATAAAGCTAAGTCTAATTTCAAAAAGGATTAACAAGGCTTGGGTATATTGTCTTAAATTATTATTAAAAGCCTTTCTCTTCCCAATAGAGATTCACTTGCGCCCAACTGCCAAAAAAGCAAATCCATGCTTAAATGAACTATTCGGCGAATAAAGGATATGATGAGAATTTAAATGATTGACAGGTTTAAACGGCCAATTAATGGAGTAGTTATGCCGAAATCTCTTCAGAGATTGTATCCGCGGGAGCCTTATGTTAATCCTCCATTATGCATTGATTGGCATAATTCTTTCATACTTAGTTTGCACCATCTATTCTCTGCATTACGTTCATTTTATCTCCTGTACAGAGCTTCTCCGTAGTAGCAAATTCAGGCCAAATGGGGAAGAAGTCTAAGAAATTTGGAACAACTTCAGCCATCGTGGTGACAGGACAACATGCTGCCGATCCGGGACCAAGTAAAAAAGGATTAATCTCAGACACCACATGTCTTGGTCTCGGTAATACTACTTGGCAGAGCATCTACAACCTGGTCGAAGCCGAAGAACCTCAGGAAACATCGGTACAAGCTATAGCAGGCTCGAACCGGAAATCCGAGGCTACTCTAAAGGATTTGGCCGATTCTTACCTACACAGGATAGCGGCTCGAGAGAAAATTCTTCCATACACAGATGTGGTAAGATGGGCTGTTGAAGAAATTCCAATTACGAACAGAACATTTTGCACTATTGATGGGAGAGTATTCGGTTCATTTCAGCCCAATGATTTGAGACAAATGTACCATTTGCCCGAACCAGAGAAGAAGTATAACAAAGCGTTTCTGGAGAAATTCAGAGATGAAAATGAAACTGAATCAGCGCCTATATGGGAATGGAGACAGAACCCAGCGAAACACAAGCATGAGTCTTCGGGTAAGTACTCTGTCGATTTCTTGTGTTCTCCTTATTGTTATGCTGGAGCTATGATGTGTCGAATTTGGGGGTTGCATGACTCCTCAAAATTTTCCATAGAGATGGTACCTTTAATGGAAGTAGCATGCAATAGTGAAATCATGGATTGGGGGAATATATTATCTGATAAGTTAGCAACAGTTATTCTTGAGTTCAGAAACAAATCCTGTGTTACTGATAGATTTATTCCTCCATTTTACTTTAGTGCCTACATCTTAGACACCCTCTGTTTTAATTCTGAGTTTCCTGTGCTGGGGTGGAGATGGACTTCACAGGACCCCATGCCCATTCATATCTATCACCAGAAGTTGTGGAAAGCCCATTATAAACACCACCTATATCAAGTCTACAATGGATTCATGTTACTTATTTACTATGAAATTTTTGATAAACCTGCTCCTAAGGTTTCCTCTCAAGCAGAGATTGACTTGATAGCCTTAGGAACCTGGTTCGGAGAAGAAAAATTTACCTATGTAAGAATTTTCGGCAGTCAGGCCAAGCCTCATGTCCTCCCCTTGTATATACCAGACAAACTATTAGCTCGAGAGATAGCATATCAACTTACATCTGCATCAACTACAAAGACTCTAAGGAATTCAAAGAAGCAAGTCTGACCTCCTTTTCCTCTAAGGTGTGGTGTCTACACTCTGCATGATTATAAGCATGCAGAGAAAGAGGCGGAAAAGATTAATATACTGAATCTCGCCACTCTTCCTAACAGAGTCGTCTATAATGTTCTAGAGTAGGCCAAACTCACTAAATTTGAACATAAAGAAGATGAGTTTTATGACCTATTCTCCTCAGCCGAGCCGCTATTTCAGTTGCAAGCGATAGCTAAAATGAGATACCACGACGACGGGTTAGTTGAATTTAACAAACTTAGAGAGCAGAGGTTGCAAACTCTGCCTCTAGATTTGTTAGCCATTGCCCCGATGACACAGTCAAGCGAGCCTGAACAACAACTTACCAACGAACCTCCTGCTACATCAGAAATTTTTGAAGAAGTCCAAAGAAGAGAGAAGGAGGAACTTCAGAGGAAAGAACAGGAAGAAGCACAGAGGAAAGAACAGGAAGAAGCACAGAGGAAAGAACAAGAGGAAGCACAAAGGAAAGAACAAGAGAGAATATGTGAAGAGGAACATAGAAGGCAGTAGGAGCAGAGCAGCAAGGATGTGAATGTCGACACTCAGATTGACCCAAGATTTCTCCAGGAATGGCAGCAATTTGATTCAATTATAAGCAATCTTGAGAGCTCAAGGGATGCCGATACATCCAAAGCAGTCGATACACAGGATACAACATCGAAATAGGTTCCAAGCAAAGGAACCAGCGGTCTACCCCCTACTACAGAATTAGAAATAATTCCCAAGGATCCTTCTGATCAAATCATTTTGCAAGTGGAGGATATTCCTCCATTGGATGTCTTCTATAGCCCAAAACACAGGGCTGTAATAAAGCGACAACTGAAAAGGAGAAGGATTGATCAACCTTCCCTCTTCCCTGAACAAACAGTAACAACCAATGTAGTTTGGAAGGAGGAATTCGATCCTTCCGATGACCTAACAAAGTTGTCCCAATATGCTGGAGCCTATTCGGCGGGCACCATGGACAAGGCATCGGAGGTGAGCAATTTGTTAAAAGAGAAGGATCAGGTGATCACTTCATTACAAACACAACTATCGGAGGCACAACAGAAAGTAGAACAACTACAATAGCAATTGTCCACGCAGCAACAGTTAAATAACCAACTGAACAAACAGTTGCATGAAGAGAAACGGAGGGAAGATTTGGGTGCAATTCAAAGACAGAAAGAACTATTGGAGGCATTAGAAAAATTGAAGACAATGAATGAACAGATGGTAAAGACAAAAGATGAGCAAATTGCTCAATTATCAGCTCAAATAGAGAAGTTCAAGAGTCTTCCCCAGCCTGCCGATTTCAGAGCAGAGGAAATACAGATTAATAATGCACTGATAACACAAATAAGATTGTTGTGTCATAAAATTGCTCAAGTTGAACCTTTGTGTGACATAACAACATCTATAATAGATAAATCAGTTGATGCTAGATAGGACTTAGAGCAGGCTGATGAGACCTTAACAGATTTTCTTACTTGGTAGGAAACTAATGAGGGACAGGCAGCGAACTTGCCTAAAATCTTAGAATCCCATAAAGAAATTCTATTCATGGAGTGGCAGTCCCAATTGATGAAGGCAGAGAGAGAGGTTTCTAGAAGCAAATTATCTACGAACAATTTGATTGAATTGATTAACAATACTCTCTATTTATCTAACATGATCTCTTAATGTACACCAGGTAAATTACTATCGGCCAAAACATTGGAGCAATCATGTTACCAAGAGCTAGAAAAGAATGGGATATTGATCACAGGGATTAAAAGTTTAACTTGGGACACCTATTGGTTGTTCCTAGTAAAACCATATAGCCAGAGAGCCGTCCTCAAGTGCCTAACAGATGCAATCGGGTGTATCATTCTCGATATACACGATACCACCTATGCTGCTCAAATCAATTCTCGTCTCAGCCGCCCTCGAGAAGTGGAACCAATGCTAGCGATATGCCAACTCAGGTCAAAAGACAAACAACCAGAGTGATGAATCATGCTGCCGACTACTAGATTGCTGTGGGGGAGATATTCAAGATCGAGTTATACCAATTTAGTAGCATTTTAATTTTGTAGTTTGTTAGTTAAATTTAGTATTTATAGACCCTTTCATGTATTTAGAAAGGGTTGTAAGTTTTTGTATATGACTTAAGCCTGAAGTTGCACTACTGTACTTCATGCATATTCTTTTATAAAGACTGGACCAATTATTCCAATTTTGATAACGAAACTTTTATGTGGATGTGCACTACTGCCTTTATTTAAAAGTATTTCTGAGTCGGAAGAAGGAATTGGAATTACGATTGATGTTGGGAATGATTTACAGCTCATATGGTACTACTATCTATGTCTGAATTCATTCTTTTTATGTGAATTGTTATTTGATCATTCTTGCTATTATTGAATATATGCATGTGTTTTAACAACAGTCTTTATACTTTCCGCTACTGGATGTTTACAGCTTGCTTTTCTTCTAATCATACATGTATCAGTAATATAAAAAGAGAAGTGTAACAATGTTTTATTAATTACTTCGTTCAACTATTTGAACGAAGAAATTATTATTTAAATGAATGTCACGTTTATTGAATAGTGTCATTTATATGCCTATTAACAAACACAGATCATCAAACGTTGCACTTAAGAATAGAAGCTTCCCGGGATAGAATAGTCATTTGTGTTTTCGCTTATATATTAAGTCCTCCATTCATTATCACTTATTAGAAAACCAATCACTCATCCACCCCTTTTATTCATTACTGGGAAACTGGTCCCATTATATCCAGTAGAAGCCACCATCCCAAATGGAAAAGGAGCTGTATTAAGGTTCAGACCTGGTGGTTATCACTCGATGGTGATGCAACGATTTTCGGGGCATCAACATTTTTGGCGCTAAAAGGAGGGCCAGAATGGCGAGTAAATCAAAACCTATAGACCATTCTCAGAGTAAATCACCCTCCACCTCACCTCGGATCTCCCGTTTGCATTCTGAAACACCAGTGTCCAAACGAGAAGAAGAGGGATCAACTACCACTACTCAACCCCATCATACTTCAGAACGTTTAAGTCCAGAGTCCCCTGAAGTTCAGTCTATCATCCAGAAACTTCAAGGCTTTTCCATATCACCTCAGAGATCTGAAGTATCTCAAGGCAGTGAGACTTCGCAATTCCATCTTCCTCACCCTCTCACCAGACTTCAAAGCGAAAAACTCGGCATTGAACCTGCTGAGTTGCCTTTACCACAAAGGAAAAAGGCTAAAAAGAACACTGAAGGTTCTGGTAGTGAGACATTTTCTCCATCATCTTCCATATCATCCTCTCCAGTGCGAAGTCAAGCATCCAATCCCCCATTACATATTGTTGTTCACCAGGGATCACCACCTTCAACATCACAATCTATTCAGTCTTCAATACCACCTCCTCCCCAAGCGCCTGGAACACCACCGGCAATCGTTGGTACTCCCAAGATGGCTCAGAATCCATGGAACAATCTTGGTGTGGTCACTATGCCTGCACCATTACATCCATTACCTGATTATCCTGAGAAGTGGTTACCAAAGTTTAATCCAGACGCTGGAACATTAGCTGAGGAAAACATAAACAATTTCATGTTGTCAGTTAATCTAAAAGGAGTAACAGAAGAAGATGTTGTAGTTAGGCTTTTCCCCTACACTTTACAAGGATCAGCTGGGTCTTGGTATTTTTCCTTGCCCTCTGGATCCATTACCAGTTGGAATATCTTTCAGGAGTAGTTTCTTATCAACTATGGCGATGATAGATCCTTGGCGACACTGATTAATGATCTTTCAAATCTAAGGATTGATTCTAGAGAACCGATTAAGGAGTTTAACTCTCGATTCAATAAGCTCTTGAATAAAATCCCTACCGATTCCAAGCCAAGTGAGCAAATCAGAAGCGAGTGGTACATCACAGCCTTACCTTCAAACATAGCCATTTTTGTAATAGGGCTGGGAAACCAACTTTAGCCGAAAACATGAAAGAAGCCCTCGCTGTGGAAAAATGTATTAGCGCTTTGGAAAAGAAAGCCGCTCTTGAAGATAGGAAATCCAAAAGAGTTTCTTTCAAGGATGATTCAAAGAAGAAAACCCCCAAATATCCATACGATATGGAGGGCCTACAAAAGGTCCTCAAAACAATGTCAAATGAAATGGTTGAAATTAAAAAGCAAGTAGCAGAAACTTCAACAAAGAAACCATATAGGAATTTTAAGAAACCTGAGTCAAAACCACCAAATGTTATATCTAATGCAGATTCAAACCCTGAAGAAGAAGAAGAAGATGAAACAATTTCACCATCTGATGAATTTGAAGAAGAGGAAGTTGTTGAATGCCATGGAATGTGGGACTTCATATTGCCTAACTCTGATACAGAAAATGAACAAGAAGCTTTTCCTGTGACTACTAGGAGTAAAAGTTCCCTTGAACCTGTCCAGGCAAGTTCAAAGAAAAGGAGTGCAGGTACTACTACTATAAAGGAAAAGGTACCCACAAAGAAGCCGACTGCAACATTGCCTCAAAACCAACCATCATCCTCAAATATACCTTCAACATCCAAGACGATGGTAGTGTTGGATTCAATGGATTACAATATTGTTGATGATATGAAGAAGACTAAGGCAAACATTACCATGTTTGAACTTAGCAAATTAAAAAATCAGCAGAAATTGCTTCTTAAGGAACTAAATGCTGTTCCTTCTTCGCCTCTTCCTAATGCTAAAGCTGCAAATGATTCAGGACAACCACCTTTTGGTAGAGTTGAGGCTACTGATACAATTCTAATTGGAGACAGATCAAATTCCCATACCCCCCCTTTCCTCTCAACCTACGAAATCTATAATCGAAATCTACACAACTGTTTGATTGACTCAGGGGCATCCTCTAATATAATGCCAGCTTCAGTTTGTTCTAAACTGAACATAGAACCCCAAAAGTCTTCAATTCACATTGTGCAGTTAGATAGAACCAAAGTCTAGGTCTTAGGGGAAATAAACTCTGTGACCATCAAGTTATCGACTGATCCACGAGTAGTTCAAAGAATTGATATCTTAATCGTTGATATACCTGAGTTTTATGGTTTAATCTTGAGCAGGGATTGGTCTGAGAAGCTCCATGGGTATATTTCTACCGATTGGTCCCATATGTGGCTACCCTATAAGGGAAAGCCAAATCAAATAAAAATCAATAGGGAGAAACACATGACCCATACTGTCACAGAATTCGAATAGGAGAATCAACCAATAGAATTTAACAATAATATTTTGGGGAATTACTCTTCTGAATCATTCTTTGGCAATTATATTGCCCAATTATCTCCTTTCTCAGTAAAGAATTTCACATCCCAAATCGAAAACTTTTCACAAACCGATATATCAAGATGTGTTAATGTTGCTGAGAACACTGTAAATACAATTGTTGATAATTCTTTATTTTGGTCTTTATATTTTGACGGTTCTAAATCCAGTGAAGGATCAGGAGCAGGGTGTATTTTAGTTATCCACGAGGGAGAAAAAAAAATGCTTTCTTGTAGGTTAGAATTTGAATACACGAATAATACGGCTGAGTATGAGGCCTTGGTGCAAGGACTATATAAAGCTATTGGCCTGAAAGTTCAATATTTGAAAGTGTTTGGCGATTCAGAGATTGTCATAAAACAAGTCCGAAATACAATCCATTGTCTCTCTAGTCACCTCAAGCACTATCAGTCTTTAGTCCAGGAGCTTATATCTCCATTTTTAGCATTCAATATTTCACCTATTCCCAGATCCCAGAATGCAGCAGCTGACTTGTTAGCCAATGTTGCTTCTAAACTCCTACCTTCCGAAGATTATAGCCCATATAGATTTTCAGTAGAGTTGATTTTTAGACCATCGATTCCTGACAATGTCACTAATTGGCGAGTGTTCAATCATGATGAAGACATATTACATTTCTTGACTTCCAACAAGTCCTACAATGATTAGATCCTTGATGAAAGCGATCATGATCTTCAGATGAAAGAAAAGCATGAGGAAAAATCGATATCAAAACCTGTGGTTAAACTTGAAGATCTCTACGATATTAAAGACAGGTTTAAATAGGTAACCAATTCAAAACTCCAAAGTTCTACCTTAAGATTTGAATTGATAAATATTGGTATTTAGTAGAACCCTCAAAATATCAATTTAGGACTAGGACTTTCTGTGGAAGAAAGGATAGCATTCATTAGATTATTAAGAAAAAATAAACATGTCTTCACTTGGAAATATGATGACTTAAAAACATACGATACATCAATCATCCATCATACCATTCCAATGCTTTCTGAACAAAAACCAGTTCAACAAAGGTTGAGAAAAATACATCCGAACTTAGAGAGTCAGATAAAATCAGAACTCATTAAACTCTTGAAAGCTAAGATTATTTTTCCTGTTCGGCACTCTAACTGGGTTTCCAATATGGTTCCCGTTAGGAAGAAAAATGGCGACATCAGGATTTGTATAGATTTTAGAAATCTGAACAAGGCAAGCCAAAAAGATAATTTCCCATTACCTACCATGGAGCAGATACTCCATTCGGTAGCAGGTTCTGAGCTAATGTTCTTTTTAGATGGTTTTTTAGGATATAACCAAATTTTGGTACACCCTGATGACAAACTCAAAACTACCTTCAGAACAAAATGGGGAACTTACGCCTATCAGAAAATGCCTTTTGGACTTATTAATGCAGGAGCTACATTCCAAAGAGAAATGGATATAACCTTCAAAGGATTGATCAACAAAACAGTAGTAGTCTATTTAAATGACATTACTGTATTTTCCAAGAAGAGATCCAACCATTTACATGATTTGAACCAAATCTTTGAACGCTGTAGAAGGTATGGTATTTCACTCAATCCCAAAAAATCCTTCTTTGCTCTGAATCAAGGAAAGCTCTTGGGCTTTATCATTTCCAAAGATGGTATTTATATTGATCCCGAGAGGATTAAAGAGATTTCTGAAATCCCATTTCCTCATAACAAAAAATTCCATGCAGTCATTTTTAGGTCAAATTAACTTTGTCAAAAGATTTGTTCCCGATTTTTCTCACATCATTTTACCATTACAAACCATGATTAAGAAAAATTCAGTGTTTAGATGGGGATCTGCAGAAAAGGAAGCATTTGATTCAATTAAACAATCAATAATTAATGCCCCCACTTTAAACACTCCTAATTTTTCTAATCATTTCATATTGTATACTATCGCGTCCGATTCATCTTATGCAGCGGTACTCACTCAGATTAATGATGACAACTTGGAAGCACCGATTTCATTTTTTAGTTCAAATCTTCAGGGTGCGGAACTAAATTATTCCGAAGTTGAAAAACAAGCCTTTGCTGTGTATAAAGCTGTCAAACATTACAGACCCTTCCTTTTAAAAGCCCATACAAAAGTTATAGTTCCTTTTTCTGCAGTAAGGCAATTACTGATCCAAAGGGAATTAGGTGAGAAAAGGGCAAATTGGGTTACACACTTCAGAAATTTGACTTGGAAATCAAGCCAACAAGATTGTTATAGCAAGGTTTTTGCAGGTTATTGCAGGAGCATCCATCAAGAATCAGGTGTATACAGAACATATTGAAGAATCAACCAGATAAGTATCACTAATTCTGAATCTCAATATGCAGACTTGATCTTTTATTTGAAAAATGGATATGCACCTCCTAATCTTTCTTATAAAAACAAACGGGGCATTAGATTAAAGGCAAAAAACTTCATAATCATTGATGATGTACTTTTTAGGCAAAATTATGATTCAGTTTTATTAAGATGCCTTGAAAAACCTAAAGCACAAAAGGTTTTGCAGGAGCTACATGATGGAACAGCAGGAGGACATTTTGGAGTTGACACAACAGCCCACAAAATCATTCATTCTGGATATTATTGGCCCACCCTATTCAGAGATACTCACGAATATGTAAGGAAATGCCGAAGTTGTCAAATCTCCAGTGGAAGACAAAGAAAACCAGCTTGCCCTTTGCAACCAGTCAACATTGATCAACCTTTCGAGCAATGGGGATTAGATATCATTGGGGAAATAACTCCACAGTCCTCCAAACAACATAAGCATATCCTTACTGCTAATTACTTTACCAAGTGGGTTGAAGCAATTCCGTTAAAAACAACAAACTCTGAAGGAATTATAGAGTTTATAGATCAATTCATCATTACCAGGTTTGGTGTCCCAAATGCTCTTGTTTTCGATAATGCATCTTATTTCTCTGGAAATGCCATGTTTGAGTTCGCTATTAAAAGAGGATTTAAATTGAAATATTCTGCAAATTACTATCCCCAGGGTAATGGTTTAGCAGAGTCTACCAATAAAAATCTAGTCAAAATTATTAAGCGAACTATTGAACAGAATCATAAAAACTAGCACAAATCTTTAATATTCGCACTATGGGCTGATAGAATAACGTAGAAGGCTTCCATAGGGACTTCTCCATTCAACCTTGTATATGGGAAAGAAGCAGTACTACCAACCAATCTAGTGCTTCCTTCTCTAGCTCTAGTTCAGTTTATTGAAGAAAGCCCCTCTTCTTCTATTCAACTCAGACATGATAAAATATTAAAATTAGAAGAAGAAAGAGAAAATGCCAAAATTACTCATGAAAAACATCAGCAGATAATCAAGTCATCGTTTGATTCAACTTCATCTAGTTCGAAACAGTTGCAGGTTGGTGATCTAGTTCTGAAATGGGACAAAGCCCATGAGGATAAAGGTAAGCACACCAAGTTCCAAAAGATGTGGCTTGGACCATTTCAGATCAGCGAGAAGATAGGCCATTCGACATTCATATTACAAGATCTATCAGGAAAGAGGGACTCTCTTCCTGCTAATGGCCTCATCTTAAAGAAATTCTTCAATTGAGGAGGTAACCCCTTCTCCTTTAATTTCAGTAGGATATATAGCTTTTAGGACCATTAGGAAATAAAGTTGTAAGATTCCTTCTATTGGCCTTTGCTATATTGAAAATTTGCTCAAAAGTAGTTTTGATATTTACTTTTGAAAATAGAAGCCTTAAACAAAAGGGACAATTTTTAGGAAATTAGGTATATTCACATTCTGAAAACCCCATCTCATTTTTGTGAAATCTTCTCAAAATTTAGAAGTATTGTAAATCATTTTAATGTTTTCAAAATGGCCACAAAAGGGTTATCAATATCAAAACAGAAACTAATTCAATCTTAACATCTTCAACTCTTACCTTGTCATCCATTCTCTCTTAAGGAGAAAATTGTCCATCCCATTCATCCAAGTTTATGATTACTCAGAGTGTAATTCTAAAATACTTGATATAAAAGATTCATTGGGAAATAGTTTAACCGACATTACCAACGCTGATACCAAAACAGGGTAATGACTTATAAGCATAAGACAAGGGGTATCATCACGAGCCAGCTTGTTCAGTTAGATTATAACCAGTGAATGGCATTGTCAAACAGCTGGCCACCAAACCAGGGCAATGGTTTGTTATCTTACAAAATAATAGAAAGAAAAAAGAAATACAAAATATGAAAACATATTTTGAATTCATTCTTTTAATCATACTCTGAGATGGACGGGATAATGGACAGTCAAATGGTTAAAAGGTATCCCTGTCGAAACTATGAACGTTTGCTGGCAGCAGAGGCTCTACCTATGACAAAGGAGTCAATTAAAAAGGCTAAGTTGGAAATGTTTTTGTTTTATCATTATCAACCAATAGAGGCCAATTTAAAACTTAGAATGTATTTAATTTTAACAAGAGAAGAAATTAGCAAAAATAGCTTTTATTATATTCAAAATGTATGTATACTTAGTTATATTAGAATTTTCCTTTTTGATAAGATGTCTATGTAAAGAAAGTTCAAATATTTCAATATTTCTCATCAGAGATAACTGTTTCTCCCAGCGAATCGCCACTTGTTGTGCTATACAACCCCCCCATTTCATAAAATTTTACTTTCAAACCTATAATATGAAATGGGTCCCTTTTAGATTAAATTGGTATCAACTTATCATTCCTCAAAAAGGTCCAGAAGAAAACAAAACATTATAAAACCTCTTGAGTTAACATATAGTCGGTCTTATGATAAAAAGTGAATAATTCTTTATTATTGCGATAAAGCGATCGCAAGATCTCATATCACAATAACCAAGGATGCATAACAAAGGACCCATTGGTTTTCCCCAATGTGACAAGCGCAAATAACTATCGGCTATCGGGAAGATAAGCAATCATAACAAAAGGCCCCTCTCTTTGCTCTGATGCGATATCGCTATCGGCGATCGGGGAGTGTGATATGCATGCAACGAAAAGTCCTCTCCTAAAAGCTCCCGATGCGAATTAGCGATATCACTATCAGTGATCGGGGATTCCGCAATGACATAAACGAAACCACTCAAGCATTCTTCGATCCCTGATTGCGATAAAGATAAGCGCGACTTTCAAAAAGGATTGATAAGGCTTGGGTATATTTGTCTTAAATTATTATTAAAAGCCTTTCTCTTCC